>JAJEKB010020807.1:355720-398174 GCA_022393335.1 Macrotrachela quadricornifera | reverse complement strand
GTGTTTAATACTTACATAAATAAGCACAAAAAATATTGGAATAACATTGTTTCGTCTTTTATTAGTTGGTAAAAGAATGAAAAGCAATTGCGCTTTTGTCACCTTTTAAATTTTAAGCTGTTCTTTATCTCTACATCGTCATTTAGGCAGAGCATATTTTTATATGAAAGAATGACAGTGACAAAAGCAGCATTAAATGGGTCATACAGGTGTCATTAAAAAACCAAATACGTATATTTTACAAATTAATATTTTGTGATAAATAAAAAAGTAACATCGTCAAAGAAAAAACAGACTACCAAGCTACGTTAGTTAAATAAATAAACTACTTAAAAAATAGTTGTGCTCAATATCATATATTTATAGAGTACACCAGGCTGCGAGTGTAAATCCTTAAATCAATGATTGTTTCGTTTTTTGTTAGCGTCTACCGTTATCATTGTTAAAATAAAGTAAATATATTTTTTTCTTTCGAGATGTGCAGAACGCACGTGATATAAACGATAAAAGATGTCGTTTTTTGGTACTTTTACTTTGCAAAATATTCAATGCATCATCTATCTTCATCTTTATCAATATTATTTGAAAATGGTACAACAGAAGCTTTAGTTTATAAACAAGAGTTAAAAAATAATTTTATTGGTTATGTTATTAATTGTCAGTCAAAACTATTAATAAAAAAATTTGAAAATACCAATGATTATGATATAAGTCAAGGTTTTCTTATTCATAGTTAGTCGATTGAGAGTTTTAAATTATTATTATCTTCGTCAACATTATTATTAATTTGTATTATTGATGATAAGTAAAATAAATTAGCTGGTTATTTATTATTAACATCGATTGATCATCTTATTCATCATATGAATTCAGAAGTTGATCAGTTTATACTTGATGAAAATGTTATTACAAATGAATGATGAGAAAAATTAGTATCATCTCCTTACCCTCGTGATATTGAATATCATCGTCAAAATATTGAAAGTGCTTTAATTGTACTTGCTAGAAATCAAAGCAAAGAAGATATATGTACTTGAATTATGCATTAGCCTTATGGTAATGTTGCATCAGCAAATTTGAAAATAAAAAATAGATTTCAGCTTGTGGGTGTTGGAAATCAAACAACATATATCAAATTTGTTCCACCTAAAGCAACAGTATACCGTTGAGCACCAGAGAAATCGATTCTCACATCAAAATCGCTATCTAAGAAAAGACATGTTTTTTCATGAAGAGATTTTTTTGATCACTAATAAAAAGAAAATCATTAGATCAACTTTACATCACTCGACTTTGATTTTTAAAAGTCTTAATTTTGTTTTTATTTAATTTCGTATGAAATACAATTGTGTGCTTAGATATCAGAAAAATGTCACCTGTGTTTAATTAGTGATGTCATTAGTCAAATATTGTGTGCTATTAATAGTACTTGCTTATGTTACATTTATTCAAATATAATATAAAAAACAGAAAGAGGGTTTATTAGTGAATAGCGAAGAAAAAAAACGACGAGAAACTTAGCCCACAAAAATTTATTTATCGTTCTTGACTCATGTGTAGCTGATTTTCTTGGACTTATTGTTTGTTGTGATTTGTACACGATATCTTTAAATAATTGGCATTGACTAAACAAGACTGATTACAACCAATTCTTTACTGTCGATGATGAAATTCATTTTTCAATAATCAAGCAGTAGTAAGCGTTAACCGAAACTAGAGATGAATAATTGAGTGTGTCAAATATAAAGAGCAACTCCTTGAGAAGTAATCCATCATTCGGAATACTCAGACTGATATTTTATTAAAGGCAGATGAAATCAAATATTAGCCAAAATTTATGATTGGTTGATGTGCAATATGTCGGTTAGCCGTTAGTTCTATTTGATTTAACTCGCTGAGATAGCATCAATATTATTTGTCGGAAACATTAATCATGCAAATATGATGTGATTTAAATTGAGAAAATTTATAGATTACCCATTTCCTAGCTTTCATAACTTATAAAATTCGTCCTATCAAATACTGTTCACACAGATATTCTTTTTATAGTAGATTACAGATTTATATGAACTTTTTGAGACTCAATTAAAGTACCGATGATAAATCACCTAATTTTAAATAAAGCGCTGAGAACGAACTAAGTAATACTGAAATCTAAAGTGTAGCCGGAAATTTTCCGTGTCACTATTACTCTCTTTATAATAATCTTACGTACGATATCCTATTAAACCTTGAGGAATTTCTGAAATATAAAAACGCATGATGCTCTTCTTCTCTTTTTCAGATGGTAACTGCAATTCCATCAAATCATCTGCGTAAAAACTTACGTCGTAGCGAAATTATCGATAATAAAGAAGAAATTCGGTTAATTTGGTGTAGCACTAACATCGACGATTCTTTAGATTCGCTTCGAATACAATCTATGTTACTAGAGTTAAATCAATCAAAGATGAACAAGTATTCTTCATCTTATCAGATCCATTTGAATTATATACAACACTTTATATTCAAAATCATCACACGGTGACAGCCATTTTTATCCTTTCTTCTAACAAGCAAAATCTGACAAAACTGAAGAATCAAGACGATCGAATCATAGACATATTTGCCGACGAAGATCATCTGCTAACATCAATGCATACTAAAATGCGTTACGTGGAAAAACAGGCAATTGCATTCAGCCTATTAGATGATAAGCAAGAGTCAATACGAGATTTATCCGAAGAGTCTGCATCGTTTCTCTGGTATCAAGTTCTTACACATATTCTAAAGAAGATGCCTCATGATAAACAGGCAAAGCGAGAAATGATCGATAAGTTTAAAGACTACTATCAAACTGATCATAATATGCTGGAAAAAATTGAAAAATTTCGAGTGACATATACATCAGAGAAGGCGATTGAGTGGTATACAGATGAAAGTTTTCTGTATAAACAGTTGAACAAAGCTCTTCGCATCAGAGATATTGATTTTGTATCGTGGACAACAACTATTAGCAAGGAAGTTTGATAAAATTACCGAAAATGTCGGCAAAATTATATCAATTAATGGATTCTTGTCTACATCACGAGATCGGAATATGGCACTTATATTCTCTGGGCAGGACTCACAATCTTCATCGACTGTGCGATCTGTTTTGTTTGAAATCGAAGTGAATTCATTACACACAGTGGTGAACTTCGTCGATGTTGCCGATGTGAGTCGGTTCAAGGATGAACAAGAAGTTCTGTTTAATATTAATGCTCTTTTCAAAATAGTTTCTGTACAATTTGATCAGATATTCAAAGTGTGGACAGTATGCATGATTACTACTAAGGATGGTCCGGACAAGACTGGGGAATTTCGATTGTCAGTTGACGAACAATTAAAAGAATATTCTCCAATTATTTATTTTGGCTGAGTTACTTTTCTGGAATTTGGTCAGCTAGACGTAGCCCGACAATATTTCAATATGTTACTAAAACTACTGTCCGCTGATCATCCAGATGTTGCGTCTGTCTATAATAGCATTGGTCATATAGATTACGAAGTATGCGATCTAAATGCAGCCTTTAAAAATTACAAATTTGCATACAAGATGCGTCAACGGCAACTATCACCAGACAGCCGTCATATTTCGAGTTCATTGATAAATATTGCACGTATCTACAGAAAACAAGGTGACTTCAATCGCGCTCTGGAATTATATAAAGCAGCCGTCGTTATTAGGGATGCACAAGCTCCAGCTCAGCTCAGCTCTGAACGAAAGAGCTGATCGAACAACTCTTTCGTTCAGAGCTGCGCTGGAGCTTATGCACCCCTAATTGAGATTAACATTAAATAAATCATTGCATGGATAAAACATGATGTTGTTCAAGATGTTGTTCGAGTCCCTAAAAACTCCATAATCATTACGAATAACATTATTTTTTGTTTTTATAATGGTGGATTCAATCTTTCCTCATTCGTTTTTCTACCTAAATTTCACAGACTTTAACATTCAAGAATCTTTATCTAGGCACGGCATATTTTTAATTCGTTAGTTTCTAGATGAAAATGATCATTTGAACTGAAGAAGTTTAATCAATTCTGTTGACAGTACAGACCGTTCCATTGTAAGATAAATTAACCTTTTCTATCTTGTTCATTCTTCATAGCTTCAGCTTTTTCATCTTGTTGTAAAGAAGCAACAAGAGAAGCAATTAAACATATTCGTTTTCGTTTTGCTCTTGATTGTGGTCTTTCTTCCAATTGTTTTTCAACTATTTGATTAAGATATTTATTAATAATTGTTTGTGATCGTCTATATCGTGGACTTAACTTTGTATAAATTTTAGATAAAAAATCTAGGTGAATAATTAATCATTAGAAATACAGTCATCCTATATTTTAATTGTTGAGTGTGTCTAAATCATAATCAAATCTAATATATCCAAATACAGCAAGTATAAGATTTTGACATTGTTCAACAATATCAGTGTGGATTTTGTCAGTAGATTTTTTACGCCAGTTATTTAATAACTGATCAGTACAATCAATAATTAATTCTAAATTAGAGACAATTTTTCCACGACGAAGCAACGGAGTCGTTACAATAACATATTGTTTGTATGCAGGACCTACACATTAACTTCATAAATTTAATAAGATATATTTAACCAACCTCTTAGACAAATAAGACTATCAGGAAACATAACAGTACTTTGTTGAACAAACATACCGCCGTGATCATAAATATTTCGGTTGTTAAATATATGTTGTATATCATTAACATTACTTACAATGATTCCATGTGTTGGTCCAATCCAAAATTGATATATATCACCAAAACGTTTTTGAAATTGAAATAAAGCTTCATTGAATGAAACACCATTAAATAATATACCAGATTCAATTAAGTTACCCAATAAAACGTATGGTGGTGAAGCTGGAATAGATCCACGTAATGTAAAATATTTTATTTTTACATACAAATACAATAAAACAACGGTAGCTAAAGCTAATATAAAAAACATGTTGTTTATCAAATGAATAAGTCAGTTCTATAAATACAACAGTAATTATAAGTAAAAAATACCGATATATATATATAAATGCAAACTTTTTCATTCTATATGTTTTATAAATATAGCACGTGTTTTGGAAAAAGAAATAACACGATGTAAAGAAAGTTAATTGAATCGAAAAAAAAAACATTTATGTCATGCTTCAAAGCATTCACTCAAGAAAAATAGTTTGCTAATATTAATGAAAGAAAACAATAAATCTATGCTATAATAATGATTTGATGTTCGAAAAAGAAAATTATAGAAATTATTTTGTTAACTAAGTAACACATTATGACGAAAGAATTCCAAAAAAAAGACTACTGCTGCAAACTGTCTGATAAGTGGATATCTCAAAGTACTCCCACAACATGTTTAGGCTTATTATTCAAGTTATCAGTAAAATATTTGACGCGGATAGCAACCAGAAAAATATCTATAAAGTCAGTAAATTGAACGATTGATCAATAAAATAAATCAGTTATTAGTAAATTATTTCAATGATCAAACTTAATTAATTAGATTAGTTAAGAAGTTAAAAGCATCATAAATAAATTTCTTTGACAATCAATTGTATTGAAAAGTAAATATTGAAATTGAAATGTATTATAGAGCGATACACTTATGTTTTTTACATTGATGTGAAGCTAGCGACAACGAGACCTAGTACGACAGATTTCGGTAGGGACGAATTCTTTAATAATAACACTTCAAAGGGCAGGAACGTAGGCTAAGTTCCGGAAAAAATGTACATCAATTATCATAATAACTTTGATATTGCCTTGAAACGCTTAAATAAACATCATTCATAAAGAATCTTTTCAGTTTTTATTATAAGTACGTAGTTATGCTGCTTTTATATGTAGAGTAACACAATACAACATAAAATAAACAATAAGCAAAAAATAGAGATAAAATAATTTAGAAGAATTTATCAAAATGTCAATGTTTATATGAACAATTAGTGTATAAAATACCAATACTAAGGTAATGTAGAACAATAAAATCAAGTTCATTGTCACCATTCATATCAGCTGATACAATGGAAGCGCTATTATAATCAGTTAAATATGTAATTTTGTCAGTAAAATTGCCAGTATCAGTACTAAGAAAAATACCAATACTTCCACGTTCACCCATTCCAAAGTTGCCGATAACAATATCACGTTTGTTGTCACCGTTGACATCAGCCACTGCTACTAATCTGATCGCCTGATTATCTCGGATACTTTTTGACATATTAAACATACCATTACCATCGTTGAAAAAAATACTAATAGTTTGTGGTTCTCGATGCATGACAATAATATCAAGTTTATCATCATCATTAATATCAGCTACTGCCATCGCGTATGGGTAGCCTACAGTATGAAAAGTCTCGTAATTAGTAAAAGTTTCGTTGCGAAAATTAAAAAAAATACCAATTTTCCTCATCATCGGAAGTTTAACAATTAAATCAATATTACCGTTATGATTAAGATCAGCTACTATCACATTATCTGTGTGTTCTCCAGTATGAAAGGTCTTCGCATCAGTGAAAGTTCCGTTGCCAATATTTAAAAAAATCCCAATGTCATACTGGAATGCAAATATGACAATTAAATCAATATAACCATCGTGATTTACATCAGCTGTTGTTGAATACGACATATACTTATTGATGGGATGAGCCGGTTGTTCAATGAATGTTCCATTATCAGTATTGAGAAAAACAACTAGACGTGATGATTCAGAAGTTATGAAAATAATATCTGAATTATTATCATTGTTAACATCAGCAGTAAGCATATGAACGTCGTCACCACCATTGAATTCATATGTATGTTCAATAAAATCACCATTACCATTATTTAATAAAATAATGACTTTTTCTGATCCAATATCCAAGACAATAATATCGATTTTTCTATCATTATTAACATCAAATGTATCCATAAACTTTGGATAATCGATCGACAAAGTAGAGATAGTTTGAACAGTAAACGTTCCATTTCCATTATTATAAAAAATGTCTATACTTTTGTCTAAATGGCTTCTTCGAAGAATAATGTCCATTTTACCGTCAGAATTCATATCAGCTATTTTTATCGATTGTAACCAACCATTATCTTCATATTCTTCAAAACGGACATATAAACGAGTACATTGATCTAATAAGAAAAATATTTTATTTTTATATAAGATTTACATAATACACTTAGTATACGTTCTATTTTATCGAATCTCATTCTTAAAATTCATAATCAATATCAAATTATTCACTTTCAAAACAATCAATAAAGAAATAATGATGACAAATTTCTCATTTCTATCAATGCATTGTTTTAGAAAATCAACACAATTTTACTCTCTTAAAACAGCAATTAGACTGAAAATTTTCATTGTTTCCAATGTTGTTAGACAAAGAAACGAGTTGATTGTTTTAGAGTATAGAAAAATCTACCTTTTGATGATGTTGTCATTGTTGTTGTTATTCCTGTTGTTGTTGTTTTTGCTGTTGTTGTTGTTGTTATTGCTGTTATTGATGTTGTTGTTGTTGTTGTTGTTGTTGTTGCTGTTGTTGTTATAGCTGTTGTTGTTATTGTTATTGCTGTTGTTTTCGATTTATCTTTCTCTTTTTTAAAAACAACAGTTGTTAAAATAACAATAGTTACAATAATTAATATAATAATGATAAGAGAAAAAATTATCCATAATAATCTTTTTTTTCCAATAATTGAATTTCTAAATAAAATTCAACTTTCTTTATTATATTATAAACTAATGATATATATACATACATTTGTTGTAATGATAAATTACTTGATTGATTTGTATTCATTGTTTTCGATTGAATCTATAAATAAATGAGGAAAAAAGAAGGTAGTTTTTGTGCTTCTTTCTCTTGTAATATTTTGTTTTATTCTTTTTTCTCAACTATGTAAAAATAGTTTTATTTTCTAGGATTTATATATTCTTTGATAAAATGAATTTATATTATATGATATCATATATAAATATTTCACTGAAATTACTAATAATTTCCATCTGTTATTTTAATTTTTGCATTTATTTTTTAAAAACATATGCTATTAAACATAAAGGGCCTTGTATAAAAAGGATTAATATTTATTAATAGATATGATTATTCATAATGGAAATGAGAAAAGTCATGAATATGCTATCTTCCATTTATCGATGAAAAATTTGTATAATATTGTTAAATAAAAAAAAACTTTTATAATATTTATAATAAAAAAGAGATAAATGTTTGACATATTTTATTGTTTATTAATGTAGTTTCAGCTTCTCGATTGGTGTGCGAAGCAGTAAAGAACGAACGAGACTTTCAGGAAACTGTAGAATGATTACTTTGCTTTCGGTGTAGTTTTCCTTGTATACCAAATAGCTATTTACTAGTACCGACCCAAAAACTAATTCAAATGCTACTTTTCGGTATCACTTTATTGATCGTCTGAGGTCATTAAGTGCATTTATGAGAAGTTAACTGTTCATGAAAATGAACATCTAGAAAAAATTTTCTAAGAAAACTGAATTCGGTCGAATGTGTTGAGCTATCATCTCTATTTATTTTTACCCTTTTCTCCTTCATTCTTATATAAATACTAGCGATAGTACCTAGTATTACTCGGGATACCGCTATACTGGAAACCTAACATGCCAGAAAACAACAGAAGATGTAGAGAGAGTGCACTGGGGAGCTTTCTATTTATAACTACTACATGTCTCGCCGTGCATACACTTATATCTATACTTAAATCCAATAATTCAACAAATAGTGTTTGGTTGTGAGTCCCTTTCGGTTTACTCAGACCCATTACCATACTTCACATCAAGGTCTAATGCAAAAAAACCACAGTAGGAAGCAGATTTATTAACGATCGTAGCACATTATCCAAAATTTTTGAAAGGTTGATAAAAGTTGCAGTATATCATAATCAGTGTGAAATTTCACCCAAATCACTCTTCCCGACTCGCGTCGCTCTCGCTTATTATATTAATAATATTTTTCTGTATCAACTGTATTTTAATTCACATATGGTGAGGTTTTATTTTTACAGTATGGCTTGTGAATTGATACTTACTGTTTCAACAAATATGCTAATCTTATTATAACTAGTAGGTCCTCGTTCAATCAGTCGCAACAGATACAACGGATAATAGTTTACATATATTGATATAAATGTACATTTCATGACTGTTAGTAAACGACAGTCTAATGTATTATGGAAAAGTCTGATCTTGAAATGCAAGGTGAAAAACAATAATTCTAGAAAAACTATCACGTCGTGGCAGTGCCTCTCGATCAAAGAAAAGGAATATACCTTGTATCGAGTTTTCTTTAACACTAAACTTTTGAACAAAACGTCCAATTTTGAAAACATTCACAGAAAGAAATGTTTTATTCTTTCTGATTGAAAAGTAATATCTGTTTTCTATATAAGAATAAAAGAAATATATGAACAAAAGATTTTTAGTCACTGAAAAAAAATTAACAGTGGAAAAGTTAAATATTTTAACATACAGTATTATTTTTTTTTCTTTGTGCTATTTTATTCTTTTCTCTTAGCATATCAAAGAATAAATATCAAAATTATACATCTGTCGTATTATTTTTATATACAAAAAAGATTTTTGTAATGTATTAGTAAAGTTTTAAAATTAAAGAACGTTTGATATTTTGATAGATTTAATTGTTTATGTATTAAAGAAGACTTTAATCTCTTATTCTCATATAATATTATATTGTTTTTGCTTTTGCATTGAATTTTAATGTAAACTAATACTTAAGTTAAAAACTGAATTTAAAATTTGATTGATAATACCAGTATTCAACATGAACAATCAAGTTAATGTATTCATTCGAGCATTTACAATAAATACATTGTCTAACATATACCTACGTAAAAGAATGAGCACACTTCTCTTCTAAAATTTAGTTCCGGTGTAAATGAAACGAGATGTAAGTTACCATCTGCTCTAGTTATAAGACATAGCAGAACTGTTAAAAGCTTTAAGTCAGGATATAGGAACAAACTGCTACAATCAACAACAACAACTATGATTTTTTATAGACAAATATTTTAAATCAGCATTGTCTTTAATATATATAAAAGTTGAGAGAAAAACAAAATCAAACGCTTTGAAGTCTTTATTCTACTTTCATTGCAATTCATTAGAGTATTAGATGATGTTTATCGTCAAGAATTTCTTTTGTTTAATTCTATTACATTTGGTGAATTCTTTACCCCAAATCAATCTTCATCTTACTGATTGGATAAGTAATAATCAATATGATTGTCTTTATATTGCTGCTACAATCAAAAATGAAACTGATCCTCATCAAATAATTTCTTATTGTCTAACTGAATGGTCATCAAAATGGAATATTTCACAAAATAATTCTCATCAAAAATTAACTTTTGATGAACTTTATAAAAAAAATATCACTAGTCAACAATTATATCTTTGGTCAGCACCAATGGATATTGTTGAACGTTATCAATTTTATTTAAATCAACTTTTAACTTCAAATGAATCATCTTTGATGGGTACATCATTATTTTATAATTGTACATCATCAAGATTTGGTTCACAATGTCAATATTCTTTTGATTATTATAAATCTTATCATTCATCAATAAATGAAATTATTTATGATTTTTATCAACATGAATATGATCCTACAGATTTAACATGTTATAATCATTTAGTATGTAATCGTGGATCTACATTAATATGTCTTGATTGGACTGAAATTTGTGATGGAACTCGTGATTGTCGAGATGGAATTGATGAAGAATCTTGTTGGCAACTTAAATTTAACGATTGTGAAGAAAATGAATATCAATGTTTTCATGGACAATGCATATCCAAAATATTTTTGCATGATGATATGAAAATATTTGAATGTATTGATAGATCAGATGAAATTGCCAGAAATACGATGCATTCTGGGCTTACTTTATATGCGCATTATGGTGAACCAACAATTGCAAACGAAGATATTGCATGTCCAGTACGATTCGATCCACTTCGTTTAAAATGGACAAGTTCGTGTTTCTATAAACGCAATAAAATATTGCAAGAATTGATATTTAATGACAAACCCAATGGAACATCTGATGATTGTTGGTTAGCAGTTAAGTGCCAGTTTAAAATTGAAAGTTCCATGAGTCGAAAATGCTTAACCATTTGTCCCAGTGGAATATGCAAAACAATAATAAACAAGACTTGTCCAGATATGTTAAGTGTACCAGCTGGCACAATTGCCTTTGGTCATATATTTTTTATCTATAACAAAGATGTGATTTTATCCCGAGTTCATCCACCGCCACCTAATTATATATGTTATGATGATCAACTCTGCAATCGATTATATATCAACAAATCATTTATTTCATTCAATAATGCCACATGCCATCGATCAGAAGATTTTCCATTAAGATTCAACTCAGCTCTATTATTCAGCAGTTGGCATGAGATATACGTTTTACCATTATATTATTATCTTTCTCAATGTGACATAATTATCTCGAATGATTTTGCAAATTGTAACAAATTAACTATGTATAAATGTCTTAATTCATCAAAATGTATACTAAAAGATCAACTTTGTGATCAAATACGTGATTGTGACTATGCAGATGATGAAGTATGTCCTTTAATCAATGGTTCATGTTCTTCATATGGTGTAGAAAATCTTTTCCTATGTATAACAAATAATAAATGCATTACGCAATCAGTGGTCAATGATGGTTTTTGCCATTGTGGCTTTGATAAATTAGATGTGTGCGATGATGAAGATCTAGATATTTACTATAGTAAAACTCAAATATCATTTACAACTATATGTGATGGTTTTACAGAATTATCGCCTATTATTATTGATGGAAAAAATGTAACAGATGAAACAGAATGTGAATATTGGGAATGTAATAATACTTATACACGATGTGATGGATTTTGGAATTGTTTAAATGGAGCTGATGAAATTAATTGTACTTCATTATCATCATTATTAAATTGTCCAAATCATCATCATATTTGTGTCTCACCTCATACAAATCAATTTATGTGTTTGCCTCTTGAAAAAGCTAATGATGGTAACATTGATTGTCTTGGTGGTACTGATGAACCGAAATTATGTCGATCAAATACTTATCATCCCAATTCTTATAATTTTTACTGTAATACTTATCAAGAAGGAAATTGCATCTCTTCCATAGATTTTTGTCGTGCAAGTAATTGCGAAGACGGAAGTGATGTGGATCAATTTGGTGATAAAACCCGAAATATTACGATTTACTCGGATATTTGTTCAGAAAAGAATAAAATTTATCGTGCTGATGTCGCAAACTTCTTTTGCACTCGAAAAATTGATAAAGATAAATCAAAAAATGAAAATTTTGCACTTGAAAAATTAACAAAATCAACGAATAATTCAATACAAGAACATATACATACAATGATTTCCTATCCTTCTATTAGACAAACAACTATACAACAGCTTCAAAATCTATGTCATCGTGGTCTTCCTTTACGAATTTGGTTAGATGATAATAAAAATTTAAGTACTATAGCATGTCTTTGTCCACCTAGTTTTTATGGTGATCGATGTCAATATCAAAATCAACGAGTTAGTTTTACTATACAATTTCAAACACTTGCTGATTCTAGACGAACAATATTTGCTATTATTATCTTACTTATTGATGATAGTAATGAACGAATTATTCATTCATATGAACAAATTACTTATGTTTACATCGAAAATTGTCGAACTAAATTCAATGTTTATTTACTTTATTCAACTCGACCAAAACATTCGGGAAAAAATTATTCATTACATATTGATATCTATGAAAAAATATCGCTTACATATCGAAGTAGTATGATAATTCCAATTAAATTTTCTTTTTTACCTGTATATCGTAGTGCTGTTCATCTCACTATTCCAGGTATAGAGAATAATAAGGAAAATTGTTTAGATTCCAAATGTATAAATGGTCATTGTATTAAATATTCAAATAATCAAAATGATCATACTTTTTGTCAATGTGATAAAGGATGGTTTGGAAGATATTGTGATATTCAATTTAAATGTACATGTTCATCGGATTCATTATGTCTTGGAATTTTATCAAACAATCGATCTATTTGTGTTTGTCCTCTTTATAAATGGGGTTCTCAATGTATTCTTAATAGCAGTATATGTGATTATCATGGAAATAAAACTTGTCATAACAATGGTCAGTGTATACCAATTGATGAAAATAGTGCATCGATCAAACAATTTATATGTCTTTGTCCAAAAGGTTTTAGTGGAGAGAGATGTGAAATACCTGATAGTAAAATTATTTTATCATTTGATAAAGATATAATTTTATCAGAAATACTACTTGTTCATTTTATTCAAATAATTGATAATGGTCCACCTGAAAATGGTTCTACTTTCAAAATGATCCTTACTAATCGAACTTTAGTTACAATTGAATGGTCACGTCCATTTCATATTGCATTTCTTGAAATGTATCATAATTATTATTTAATTACTATTCAAAAGATATTTAATCGATCAAAAACTATTATTCGAAAAATAAGTTCATCAGATCAATGTAAACATATTCGAGAAATATTCAATGAAACTATTTCTAATCTTCATCTTCTTCATCGTATTAAATATTATCATTTAGCATGTCAAAAAGATTCATTATTATTATCTTGTTTTTATGATAAAAATTATTTTTGTTTATGTAATGATTATGATAAAAAACGTTTGGCTAATTGTTTTCAATTTAATTCATCAATTGAACATAATTGTTTTGGTTTAACTAATTGTAAAAATGGAGCACAATGTTTACAAGATAGACCTTATTGTCCACAAAAATCGATATGTGTTTGTCTAAAATGTTTTTATGGAGAACAATGTCAATTTAGTTCAAATTTATTTGATCTTTCATTAGATGGTCTTTTAGGTTATTATATTCAACCAAATATTAATATTATATATCAATCATCTATTATTAAAATTAGTATAGGAATAACAACTTTAATGATTTTAGCAGGATTTATCAATAGTATTCTATTAATAATTACATTTAAAAATAAAGAACCACGAAAAATTGGTTGTGGGATCTATCTATTAACTTTATCAATCATCAATTTGATTAATATGATTATTTTTGCATTGAAATTCTGGATACTTATTATTACTCAAATATCATATATTAAAAATCGATCATTTTTATATTTTCAATGTATGTCAATTGATTTTATTCTACGAATTAATCTTAGTATGGATCAATGGTTGAGTGCAAGTATATCTATGGAAAGAGCATTAACCATAATAAAAGGAACCAATTTCAATCAAAATAAAAGCAAAAAAAAGGCTAAATATATTATTGTTGTTTTACTATTTTTCACTATTATTACAACTATTCAAGATCCTATTTCTCGACGTTTATTTAATGAATATGATGATGATATTGATAGAAATAGAATTTGGTGTATTGTTAATTATTCTTCTAATCTGCGAATATTTAATTCAATTACAGTTATGTTTCATTTCTTTGCTCCATTTATTATCAATATTTTCTCGGCTCTTACGATTATTGTTAAGGGTGCTCGACAACGACAAACTGTGCGTACTCAGCAAACTTATCAAAAATTATTACATGAAGAATTTCGACAACATTTTAATTTACTGATTTCTCCAATTTGTTTGATTATTCTTGCCATACCACGTATAATTATTTCTTTCGTTTCAGGTTGTATGAAATCAATTAGTGGTTCATGGTTATTTCTTATTGCATATCTTATTTCGTTCATTCCATCTCTGGTTACATTTTTAGTGTTTGTTGTTCCATCAAAAACTTATAAAGCAGTATTTTACAATGCTCTCAAACAAATCCGAAATAAAATACAAACACGATTTCATTCTAATCTATAGAAAGTTAGTATAATTTCAATCTATACATTATATTTGAATAATATAATGTTCAATAATTCTAGTGACTAAACATAATATAAATTTATTTATTTTCATAAGAATTCTTGTATATAAGATATTTTTTTCAAATGAACTAATTTTCATATGCATTCACTTGCTCATAAATATACTAGTTGGCCTTTTCAATATGTGTTACTAGTTCTTTTTCTTGGTTGTATCACAACATAAGATGTCTTTCGGATTGAACTAAATCTTTCTTTCGCAATTTTTTCATAGCATTATCTTTGACTCTTTCTCTCGGATGTACAAAAGCGAATGAAAGTTTACGATTATTTATACACCATATGAAGAAACTGATACAGAAGACAGTAGAAACTCACTGAGTATTATGGGTACTTTAGATAATCATTTTTCTAGAATGCATGTTGAATCTTCAAGCTTTGAGGAAAAAGATCTTTACTCTTTGGTATACCATTCGAGAATCTGAAACCTCGTCCAAGACAATCAGCATCTCGTTCGAAGTGCACACTCGCTGATTACAAGGTCGAAGAAAAGGAAGGAACTACACGTAATGTCTGAAAATGCTGTGCTGGCTATTATGAGAAAAACAGGGAGCAACAATCAAGAAAATAAAAACATTTTGTTTTGATTGTTTTAATGGGAAATATTACTCTATGCAATAAAGAGTTCAAAAAAAAATAGTGAGGAAGAGCAAATCATACATTACATATAACCTTCTACCCAAGAAAAAAAAAGAAAAAAAGTGAAAAGTGATTTATCAATTCGTGACATTCTCTCGTAAGTTATTCGGTAAAAACTGTCCTTAAGTCAACTTATTCATGGGGAAAGTAAGGTATATGTTTTTAAATCGATTTGAATTCAACAAAAAAGTAGTAAAAGCTTTCAGCTGAAATTATTGTGTAAAATTAATAGCCCATTTTGTCAGAGCTTTTCAAATACTTATTGTTTACATAAGCTTCAAATGTAAGTTGATATATTTAAAGGAAATTAAGATATCAAAGGAGTAAGCTATAATAAAAAGTACAACACGTTCATCCTAGTAAGCTCATCTGCTTATAAACTAAGGGTAAAATTAACGATATTCTGATTGTACATTTCGTCATTGTTCTGTGTAGAAACTTCTACAAAAATCCTTTCAACAAAAACTGTATCCTCCCGAAGTCGACTGGAAGAAATAATGCGGGATCTAATTCGAATGTTTTTCCATTTAGGATCTATTTTAGTCAACAGCTGATTCAAAAAAATGTGAAGCAGATGATCGAAAACTCACAATCATGAATTTAACAATAAACCATTCATGTTTGATATCAAAAAACTAATTTCATCTGACAATCATTTACCCACTGATTTATCGTTCTCTAATTTCAAAATAAACTGTAAACTACCATATCTTCTCTAAAATGAATGATCTAAAAATAAACAATATACTTCTGCAATAGAATATATAATGATATTCACGCTAACTTATTGTACCAGAAAAAATAATACACTTGAAATATTCTCTGCTTCGGTTTCATTCCTTCTTCCGCGTCAACTTCTTCATATTACTTCTCTTTCTGCTGAAATGAAATATACGGGATATCTCGAACGTTCCTTACAGATGTAAATTCATAAAATTCTACTATTTATCGTATTTAATCAACAAAGTTTTTTTGGAAGATGAACATAAATGTGAAGTTTTTGTTTGTAAAGTGAAACTTTACAAATACTGTTCAAAGCGTAGCTTCTCATTTGCGAACATGAACATAAATATTAATTTAAAATTTTATAATTTAATTTTAAAGTCTAAAAAAAAATTTTAAATTTAAAGTTCATTTAAACTTAAATTAATATTGAACATCTTTGTGAGTTTAAAATAAAGTTCGCTACATATAAAGCTATTCAATTTTCGTCTTATTTACTGCAATTTGTAGAGCGCGCTCCATATAGATCTATTCAATTTTTTACTATAAATTTATTGTAATTTGTAGAGTTCGCTAAATTACAAAGAGAATTACAAAGAGAGAGCATTTATTGTTAGCGCTTTTAATTAATTTCTGTTCGAGATTCGACTAACATATGTTGTATCATCCACAACATGGAATCTAATAACGAATGAACAATAATTAATTAATCGAGGTGCTTCAGCTTTTATTCACAATAGACAACGAGATTGGGAGCGTAGTTCATTTCAATTCTATTAACACTCATAACGTCATTATAAATCAAACCAAACCTATATCATCGTTGATACCGATACATATAAGTATCAGATTATATGCAAATATCCAGATTGTAAAAACTTCAAACTGTAATCGACAGAATTTTTTTAGCGGGATAAACAAATACCGAATTGTTGAAATAAATCTGAATAAAACTTAGTTAAGAGTTCTTCGTCATTCTTAAGATGTTACTTCTTTAGTATCTTCCTACATTAGCAACCCTTGCTCGTGCAATTGTAGTATCATTACCTGAATAACAGACAATCGTTTAATTGACTTAAAATTATTAGAAAATATTGGTCTTTCTCGTAGACATAATACCTTGGTTTATTTTTACATTCACGACCCTTGCTCGAGGTATAGTGGTATTACTATCCCAATAGTAGACTGTCATTTCTTCATCTGAAACCTTTCCAAAATATTAAGATCTCTCTCACATAAACACAACGTACTTAAGTTTATCTCTACATTCCCAATGATCTCTATAAATTACAAACCTTTGTACAATTAAAAAATTATTCTCATCAATCACTCACGTCCTCTACAAATTACAAAAATTTTCCTGTATTAAAAATTTATTCTAATAAATAGCTTAGGACCTCTACAAATTGCAGACTATTGTAATCCAGACACAGCTTAGTATGGTTAATACTTGAGGGATACCTACGTAAGGTTAAGCTTCGATTACGCATGCTAAAATCAGAGTAGTCTGCACGAAATCAGACTTGTTTTACTCTAGCTTTTCTTTCACAATTATAAAGAAACATTATCTCTTTAATTTCTTTACTCTTTCTAATCTCTTTATTTCATTTATCTCTTTTACTCTCTTTAATCAAGGAACACTAATGGAAATAAGAGCACTAAGAAAATAAAAGAACGAAGAAAATAAAAGAAACTAAAGAAACTAGAGGAACTAAAACAAATTAAGACCTAATGGCTGTCTATAGCGAGAAAGAAAACCTTATACTACTGAAACTTGAATTTATCGTAAACCTATTCGAAATGACTTTTCTTACCCATAAAATCAACAGCAGTTTGGTGAAAAATACAAACCACAGCAATGTAATACAATGTAAAACAAAACACCATACATCCGCGACATCTATAATAATATTCTTGATAAACTACAACATACGATTCATAGCAATAACAATCATTTGTATGTAGACGCACCTGTTTGAAGCGTACTCTGAATTTCTTCGCCAAATAATTTCGACAAATAGCTCTCATCATTCCATTTGCTATGACTGTATTAATTAGTTACTGAGAAAGAGCCAAATAAAAAGCTACGTCAAACATATACGTATGCGTCACAATTCTGTATCTTTTCTGTTGGTGTAAATATTTATAAAACATTCGCCCTCCTTCACGCTCGATTTATTCTTTCTTAGATGTAATGATGTGCATCTCATTGTTTTACATATACATTCACAATTATAAAAGCATCCTAATCACTGCACACAAATATTACGTTTAGACCATGTTTTTCTTCGTTTTTTTCTCATCAAATTGCTTTGAATAGTTGTTTGAAAATTCAACCGAACCAATTTCCAGCTACATTTATTCTGTACAACTTCATACGTACTCTATTGAAAGTTGTTTCAGACACAAATCGATTACATCGCATGTTGCAAAATAATGAAATCTATTTGAGATAATAAAAATCTGTACGTCTTGTAGAGAATTTGACAAGGAATCTTTTTATAAAAAAAAGTTTCTTTTCTGTGATGAATTATAGATGAAAAAAATACAAAATACTGAGAAGTCCATTTAATCTGGGCCACCCGTTAGCTACTCAATTTACTCTAGTTTGTGATTTTTGTTCTGAGTACATAGATAAAACTTTACATAAGAAAATGGATGTTTTCATATTAGTAGCAACTAAAGATCGATGGAAGTTATCAACTTGTATTCAATCGCTGAAACAAAATTCATTGACAATAATAGGTACCATTATTGTCGTAACTAATGATGATGATTTGGTAAGAAAACCTACTCATGGAGACTATGTTATATACCACGAGTCAATATTTCCATTCCAATTAAATGATATTCGAAAACAATTGATAGAAACGGGTTCGAAACATGATCATGCCAGTTGGTATTATCAACAGTTATTAAAATTATATATGTTTGAAGTGTTTCCAACATTGAGTAATCATACCTTGATTATTGACTCTGATATACAAATTAAGAATCCTATTTCATTTATTGAAAACGGAAAACCTTTATTGTCATATGGATATCCTTTGGATTGGGGGAAAGAAAGTTCTGATAAAGAAGATGTGGTACATTCGCATGTGGAACATGGTCAACAATTTATTCCTGGATGGAAATTGACAAGTACATGGAGTGGTATGCATCATCACATAGTAATGACAAAGAAAATACTAAAAGATATTTTTTTGAAAGTAGAACAACATCATTCTAAACCAGTGTGGCAAGCATTTATTGACAATCTAGATATTACCAAATGGAATGCTGGTAGTGAATATGTATTGTATTTTCATTATGCTTGTCTTTTATTCCCAGATGATATCCTTACACGACATATTACATCCTGTGATATTATCTATGATACCACATCCCCATCTATTGTACTAGATAATTTTTATACCGTGCATGGATTTCATTGTTTTACGAATTTCAAAACACGTATACAAACTATGGATTATATTCCACGCCATCTAAAAGAAAAAATAGTAGCCAACACCAGTAATCAGACTGATTATTTGATGCTTATGTTGAATGAACATGGAAACTTATCTATACAAATACATCCTGAACGGATTGATATTTTATAACCTTATTTAATACCACATTATTAAGAGGAGATTCCTCTTGTTTTTTTTCTCGCATTTTGTAGAGCACAGTCACAAGTAGCAATACATTATGCAATTTTTTTCGATTCGTAGACTTTTAGTTTTGAAAAAAAATGTTAAAGGTTTTCTCAAGTTTTCTACCCAAATTTTGAAATCAAATAAAATCTTTAGATTTTAAGTTGAAGACTTGTTTCTTGGAAATAGCAAGCAATATAAGATGGATTGAAAACGCCAAATAAGTTATAAATATGAGAAAACAAGGCTTGTTAGATCTTTTGGGACGTTATTTGCTTATTATACAGTAACCAAAATGGAAAAATATTAAAAGTTTCATTAGGATTTTGTTGATATTGTGATTTTTATAATAAATACAAAGTAAAATTTTAGAAATAAAGATATTTTATAGTTGAATTATTTGTATATATCATGCCTACATTGGGTAAGTTGTTTGAAGTAACTACATTTGGTGAATCACATTGTAAAGCTGCAGGATGTATAGTATAAGGTGTGCTCTCTCGAATGAAGTTGAGTGAAAAGGATATCTAAGTTCAATTAAGTTGATGTCGTCCTGATCAATCTGTATTAACTACACCACGTAATGAATTAGATGAGGTGCATATACTATTTGGCTGTAAATATGATTATATATTAGACACATCCATAGCATTATTAGTTTATAATAAAGATCAAAGATCATATGATTATGATAAAGGTAATGTAGCAGATTCACTTAGTCCATCGCATGCTGATTATACATATTACCAAAAATATGGAATTAGAGCATCTTCAGATAAGAGTAGATCATCGGCTAGAAAAACTGTAGGCAGAGTAGGAACTGGTAGTATAGCTGATAAACCGTTATTTGAAAAATATAATATGCAGATCAGTGATGGGATCGGTTCTGTTTCAAACCGAACCGAACCGAAATCGACTCGGCTTGAACTTTTCGAAAAATTGATCGATTCGGTTCGGTTTGAAGAAAAAAAATTATCATAAGATTGGAATTATCTTATATAGAAGAAGGGAAAATGTTCTATTTGTGCAATTTATAACGACGAATAGGCCCAAACAAACAGAATAAGATAGAACTGAATTAACCAATGAAATAGCTAGAAAAGCTTGCCAGCGCAGTCCCTTTGGAACTAAAATGTGGAACTCGCATATCTTTAAACAATTGAGCCTCAGATAAGCAGAGGTGTCGCGAGGGGCTAAAGATTGGGGAGGGGACAAAAATTCTTTTAGAAGTGTCTATAAATTATCGAAATTTTGAAGAAAAAATTACAGATTTACTAAAAATTTTTCGAAATTTTTGGAGAATTTTAGAAATTTTTGAAAAAGTGTCGAGCGAAAAAAAGAAAATTTCTCAAGATTGGGGGAGGCATCCCCTCGTCCTCCCCGGTCCCGACAGCCCTGCAGATAAATAAACGTAGGAACCAATTTCTGTATCGTGCCTGCTTGTAATGGAGAGAAATGTCTGTAATGGAGGGCCCATTGAAAAATATTTAATCAAAAATCATGATTATTGTCAAATTAATCTGATTTTTTGTGGAAAACATGCTATTTTTTAGATAAATCCGATTGAAATCGATTATGATTTGATAATTGATTAAAAGCTTAATCCTTTTTAATCAATTATGATCAATTATCTTATGTTAAATCGGATTTATATTTAAAATTGATTATAATTCTTGAAATCAATTAAAATCCTCAATCAAAGAAAATCAGATTTTAAATTTTTAATCGATTATAATCAATTATCTCATGTTAAATCAGATTTATATGTAAAATTGATTATAATTCTTAAAATCAATTAAAATCCTCAATCAAACAAAATTAGATTTAAGATTTTTAATAGATTATAATCAATGATCTCATGTTAAATCAGATTTATATATAGAATTGATTATAATTCTCAGAATCAATTAGAATCTTTAATCAAATAAAATCTGATTTAGGATTTTTAATCAATTATAACCAATTATCGTATATTAAATCAGATTTAAACGTAAAATTGATTATAATTCTCAAAATCAGTTAATATCCTCAATCAAATGAAATCAGATTTAGGGTTTTTAATCAATTTTAACCAATTATTGTATGTTAGATCAGATTTAAACGCAAAATTGATTATAATTCTCAAAATCAATTAGAATCCTCAATTAAATAAAATCAGATTTAAGACTTTTAATCAATTATACTCAGTTATTTTGTGTTAAATCAGATTCAAATGTAAAATTGATCATAATTCTCAAAATCAGTTAGAATCCTCAATCAAATAAAATCGGATTTAGAAATTTTAATTGATTATGATCAATTATCTAATATGCGATAAGATCATTGGCGGGCCGCCAAATGGCAATTACCACCCACAAAAAAATAATTGATTTTACATCGTTTTAATGAAATAATAACAAGATCAGAAGTTATAACAGTGCCTGATGTATTTCTTCTTTTTAATGTATTATAATTATTTGATTTTATAATTCATTTACTTATTATGTGTGTGATGTATCTTTTAACAAATATTTTTTCAAAATTTCTACAATATTCAAACATCGCATTAACGAATGCACTTGTTCTAGTGAAAATAACAGTTGATTCGTTAGAATCATTACGAAATTAAGATAAACTTGAGCGAGTATATGCCGAAGCAATGAAATTGTGTGAATCTAATGACATTGAGCCTCCTAGAGAAATTCGAAAAAAAAAGATTCCTGTTCGTTTAGGTGGTGGCGTTGATACAGCAACTACCTTAAATGTGAAAGACTAGTATGTATAATCAACATTTATTATGTTATTTTGGATACTATCATTATTTCGAGTAATAATAAATTTGATGAGAATAGTATTGGTATTGTTGTTTTAATGGAAAAGCTCTTTTTAAGTGAAGAATTGCTCAATGAAAATGAACATCGAGATTTATCGTGACAATATACAATTAGTTATGATAATTTAAAAGTAGAACAACGATTTGACAAGATTAGGATGAATGAACAAAAGATGAATTTATTTCCAGCAAATAGATTTATTCCGGATAATAATATCTACATAGCATTTTCGCCTACGAATGAATTATTTAAAATTTTATGGACCATATCAGTTAGTTTGCGAATGTGAACGAAGTTTTTCTACATTAAGACAGTTCAAAATTTATTTAAGGAATACTATGGGACAGGACAGATTATCAGGCTTAGCACTTTTGAGTATTGAAAAGGATACTAAAATTGATATGGATCAGATAGCAACAAATTTCATTGCAAACAAAGACGGCAGAAAATTAATATTTTGAAGGACGATCTTATTATGATTTTTAAATATTTTTTAACAGATATTTTTGTTTCTTTCCTTCATTTAAACAGTAAAAAGAAAAAATGTGATAGTAGAAAAACAACTAGCGTCGTTTGTTGCATGAAAACGTCTCCTAGTCATTATACATTTTTTCAAAGATTAAATATATGTTTTTGTTCATATCAGTAAGATTTTATAGTTTATTACCACCCGTCCATGTTAGACGCTGGCCCGCCGATGGATAAGATATGGGTAGAAGGCAAAGTCAACGTGAGTAGTTCAGTTGGATTCAAGCTACTAGCTAAAGAAATAAAATCATATTTTCGTTCGTTTAATTGTATGAAATATTGTAAAATCAGCTGTTGACAAATTTTTCCCTATCCATCATGTGTTTGACTTGAGTCTCTGTAATCTCGCCAATTCCTCTTTTCGCCATTAGCGAAATTCTTGGGGAAATTCGCCAATAAAAAAATTTTTTCGACTTACTAATTCGCCAATTGGCGAGCTTCCTCACGAATTTCGCCAACTATGCCTAGTAAACTTACGACTCAACTAAATCAGTAGTATAAGTATAATTTTTTTCAATTTCTTTTTATTTTAAATAAGAGAAAAAGTGATTTAAGTGTATGCATGGTAGAGCAAAAAGTTTCTAAATTATAATCAGTCTTTTTCATCTTGAGAAGATACAGGTCATAACACGATCAATTACCATATATTTGTAACGTTTAAAGGCATCGACATAGGGGGAGTTGTCTCCCAGTTAAAGATATACCGACACAGATAATGCGAAGCACATGTCGCACCAAGTAAAAACTATCACATTATTCATTATTTATCTCTACAAATATGTACAACTAATTCAGTTTAGTATGATTAATAGACATATCTAGTACTGTAGTTGAGTTACAACACAGCTCAGTGTAATTGGCGAAGTATTAGTATGAAATTCGCCAATT
Source organism: Macrotrachela quadricornifera (assembly GCA_022393335.1). Lineage (NCBI taxonomy): Eukaryota > Metazoa > Rotifera > Eurotatoria > Philodinida > Philodinidae > Macrotrachela > Macrotrachela quadricornifera. Next base: position 373,910 of record JAJEKB010020807.1, on the reverse strand, counting down.
GGCGAAATTACTGTTGGCGAAAAGAGGAATTGGCGACGAGAGTTTACCCCGTTTGACTTTGACTACCCTATCTCTCCTTTTTTGTGTACTCAATTTGATTGGTTAAATTGTAAGATTGGTTTTACCATGGTAAGTTTTAATCAGTTATCATAATGGAAGATCTACTATGGTGCATGGTATGTTCAACATACCTTATCTTTTTGCATGTTTGATAGCGCGTAAACAGTCGCTTTTGATCTTGTTTGCATGACAAAAGAAACTTTTTTTCAACTTTGTAATAGACAAAATAATAACACAAACTTTATGAATTATGAACTAGGTTTGGAAAACGAAAAGTAACAGTGTTCATGATTGGGAGTTTGGAAAAGCACTGCTTTTTCGGTAAAGTCCTTGATATTAGTACTTTTTCTTATTGTGAAAGTTTTAACTGGAAAATGACGACAAGGTGATTATAATTGATTAAATGCTTTTAATCAAATTTAATCGATTATATGTAATAAAAAACACAAAACGGTATGTGTAAGGACGACTTTATATTTAAAACTCATCTCTTTCTATGATGCATAACTTTAAAAACCCAACCAAAATCGATTTTAATCGATTAAATTCTTTTAAATCAGATTTAATCGATTATACGCAATAAAACGGTATGTGTAAGGACAAAACTTTATATATAAACCCAATATTTCACATGAGACGTAGTGTTAAAAAATCAAGACCAACTGATTTTAATCGATTATATGCCAAATAATGAGAAGTATGATTTTGCGATAAAATCCTTCCCTTTAATAAAATTTTGTTTTATTTTAGGTATTGGTACGAGGTATACGAAGTAATCAATACATAATGCCAATGGTTCTTTCTGGTATGTTTTAATATTTTCAATACGAGATAGAATGTTCTTTGCTCTTTATATTTTAGACTTTAAGGTAACATATGCGAAGTTTCAATGTATGATGATTATGATTCTATTTGGTATGTCTTCATATTTGCAGAATGAGATTAGATATTTTTTGTTTCTTTCATTTTAGATTTTATTACAATATACATGTATATGTGAAGTATTCGATGCAGTATAAATATGGTTCTATTCGGTATGCTTTGATATGTTCAATACGAGATCAGGTATTTTTCTTTTCTTATATTTTAGACTGTGGGACGACATATATGAAGCAATTCAATGCATTATGTTTATAATTTTCTTTGAAATGTCTTGGTATTTACAGTATGACGTGAGATATGTTTTGTTTCTTTTATTTAAGATACTGGAACATTAAAAACTGATAGACGTATGCTTTACACAGATGAACAAATGCCTCGACTAGTTTCATGTATTATGATGTGGCCTGATGTTATTTGAATAATGTTTTTCTTCGGATTTTATCGAATTGATTGATAAAGGACCTCGCCGAATCCTGATTGAAATCTTCTACCCCGTGGAAAAAAATAAGGTAATGATTTTCTAAATGCCTGCATATAATGATATACAGGCATTTAGAAAATCATTACCTTATTTTTTTCCACGGAGTAGAAGATTTCAGTCCTTATCCAGCGGGGTCCTATACTGAATTAAATGAAACTTTTCATCAAGCTATAATCAGGTTATAAATTCATTTCCATGGATTTTAATCAAAACTATATTGATTAAAATAACAATTAAAATCTGTATCAGGTGAATTTTCTGCAGATTATAATAGATTTATAATCAATAATAATCGGATTTTAATTGATTATAATTTTGATTTTTGTGCAGAAAAATCGGATTTATGATTTTGATTATGCCCATAGGATTTTAAAAATTTAATCAATTTTAATCACTGTTTTTTTTCAATGGGAACATTCTACTATAAATAACGAATTTTAAATTTTCTGCGTTTTATTTATTAGCTGTAGTTATTTGAAATAATTTTGTGTTAATAATACATTAGTTTTTTTCCTCAATACCTATGCTCTTTTTTTTGTTCATGTATAAAATTTTAAATTATCTTATCAACGAATTTTCTTAGAGGATCAAAAGAAAAATTTTAAATATCATGACCTGCCTAGTTTTCATTTGACATTTATTGAGAGATCGGAATTTCGACCCACGAGGCCCAAGTTTACCTCATTAATCCTTATAAAAAGCCGTATTTCTATGAACAGTTGATACACTGTGTAGTGCTCAGTAAGATGCATTTTCATTAAAATGTTGTGCTCAACAGTACACGTTTAGATCAAACTACAGTTCTAAGGTTCTGTTCAGCAAGATGGTATAGTGCTAAGCAGTATGAATGTAGATCATACTATAGTTACAGCGTTCTGCTCAGCAAATTGCAGGGTAAGAGTGCGAGGGTGAATAACGAAGCTAACTGTGATCACAATTTCGTCCTTGCTAAAGAGACTCATCAAACGGCTTGACTATACACTATAGAATCTGTTCCGATGATTAAAAAATTATAAAGAAAGTTACTTACGATGATCGTTTCGAATTGGCTAAATCCGTTGTATCATCAGGTAAGGTGCGGACAGGTCAAACTTCAAGTAAAAATTTTTTTTTGCCTTTTTTCACATCATCTGATACAGCTCGAGCTGTTGATCACGAAGATCTACATTTTTGCCTCAGTAAATGCTTCCTTCCGGTCGAAAAATGCGTAATACTCGAAGGATGTCGTTTTCTTCAAAAACCACATCTTTTTCAGATTCAGCATCAAAAACTGAGTACAGAGAAGTTTTCAAATCAACTCTAGATCCAAAATTCTATTGGTGGTAGCGTTTCAAATTGTGTCGACTATGGTGAGTATAAGTCGATTTTGTAAACCTATCTAGTTTTTCTACGTAAACGATGGAGTCAATTATTTTATCTCATTCCATAAATACTCAAGCTTTCGATTTCCCATCAATATATAAAGGGTGATCTGATGAAATCATTGTATTCGCGAATAATCATTTAATTGGTTAATGATTATGATACCTATAGATGGAGCACTGTTCCAACTATACATATATAGACTAAAAGTTAAGAACAATAACGCTTCTCATTATGTTATATTAAAATCAATCCGGATACTTTTTCAACGCACCTCTTTAGAATAATATTATTAATACGCAACTTGTTATTGAGAATGATTAATAGGATTTACATTTATTTTCTTTCCTGTTTTGTCAACGTGTCATTTGTGTGTTTTTATTATGTGCACGTGTTGATTTGTTTTGTGACAAGATTTTTTCAATTGATTTAATAGTTGAAATGAATTGGTTTGTTTAAAATAAAATATTATCTTTATTTAATTATTTTTTATTTTAGCTTAAGAGGCGAATATATAACAAGTCTTGAAGATTTTTCAAATGAAATTATTTATGAAATATTTGAATATATTGATTATTATCATACATATGAAACTTTCTACAATCTTAATCAACGATTTAAAAATCTTTTTATTTATTCAAATATTCCTATAAAAATCGATATATCATTTATATCAAAATCTACTTTCGAACGTTATCTGAAAGATATAATTATCCCTCAAAGTTCACGTATAAAAACAATCAAAATATCACATCCATTTTCTAGTGAAATATGTATGTTATTATTTCCTATAATGACAGAATTTATTCGACTTGAAAGACTTATTTTAAATAATATCGAATGTAATTGTATTACACAACTTGTCGATTATCTACCTTTATTACCAGTTTTGTCTTCATTAACAATCTTCAGTGACTATATTGATGATCCAAATGATATTTATAAAAAGATATTTTATCTTCCTACATTGAAATATTGTTCTGTGTCATTAGGAACATATAGAAGATTATTATTTAATAATATAAATAGATTTAGTTCAATCGAACATTTAGTTATCAATCAAAGAATTTCTTTTGATCAAATGGATAATTTATTATCACATGTTCCACAATTACATTGTTTATCAATAAAATATTTATATGGATATAACAATAATCGCACAAAAAGAAATATCGTAATCTTCAATTGTTTAACAAATGTTTATTTTGAAACCGTTTCAGTTAAATTTAATGATTTTGAATCAATAGTTAAAGATTATTTTCATCAAGTTAAAGTTTTACATGTTTCTATACGATATGAATCGTACGAAACGAATCTCGAATATCTCAATAGTGATCGATGGGAAAAATTAATTATAAGTTCTATACCAAACTTGTGTGTCTTTGACTTTAAATATATTCATGATGTATCGTTACATACAATGATTGAACGAGAAAATTATGAGATAAAGATTGATAAATTTAATTCAAGATTTTGGAGAGAACATCAATGGTTTTTTGAACATCAACAATGTTCACAATCTAATGCAAGAATTTTCTATTCAAAAAATCCATATCAGTAAAAATTATAAAAGTTTTATTTTTCATTCGTTTGTTTGTTTTTTTATTATTTACAGCAGAAAAAACTTCGAAGATCAAATTAGAAATCTCTGGTCATCGTCTTCTGATATTAATAATGATCCAATTAATCATATTTATCTTCATAATCAAGATACAATGAAACAATTGATAGGACATTGTTCAAATGCTAATCAATTGACTCTTCAGGAAACTTTCGAATCTCCTTATCATTCACTTATAACGAATCTTCAACTTATTCTTCCTTTAAAACAATTGACAAAATTAACTCTTAATTGTCAAAGTTTTTCTTTTGAACAACTTGTTGAACTCTTTCAATTTACAATAAATGTTCACACATTGAAAATTCCTTCGATATTTCTTAAACAAACCGATTCAATTTCAATACAAAAAAGTGAAAGATTTCAAATAGTTTCAAAGACAAATAGATTAATCGAGATAAGTATAGATAAAACAATTCGATTAGAACAAATTCAATTAATTATCAATCTATTTCCACGATTAGAATATCTTACTATGGATTTATATAAACAAGATTTAAAGACAATATCACAGTATCTTTGGTCGAAATCTACTCATCATTTATGTTTATTATGTATTCCACATGAACGTGAAGATTTACTTCAAGAATTGACATTTTGTATCGAATCAGATAAACTTCTTCAAAATTATTCTGTGAAAGTTTATCAAAAAAACTTATATTTATGGTGGTGAAAGAGTGTCTATGCTTTTTTTAAAAAGAAATAACAGTGCCATAGCCAGATTTGGGCCATTGGGTAGTAATGTCAATTTAATAATATTTTTGTGTCAAATACTCGCCAGGCCATTTCAAGTTTCATAATAAAAGGCAAATGCATATTTATCTACTTTTTCCTACAATAACTTTCATCTGTCGATTGTTTTCCTGAAAAAATCAAGTGAGAAATTGTGCTTCGATAGTCCGAATACCTTACTGTTAGTGATTAGGGACAGAATCTTGATATAGTTTTGTAGCTCTTTGTTTGTCGATTTTAGTGCACTCTTGAAAATTAATAAATTAATATCGTGACTACGAATGACATGCTGTTTTTATTGAAGTTTGATGTAAAACCTTTAGAAGAGCGGTTAAAAAATCTTTTCATTTGTGGTTCGATGCTTCTTCGTTTGCTCTTGCTAACGGTGAAAACCACAGGTCTCTATCTTATTCCTTGAAAAAGTTGATCAAAAATTCTTCACGACCACTTATCTCTGAAATGAACATTAGTTTCCACATGCACCTGGGTTCTATCGTCTTTTCTTTTTACATAGTTAGCACGAATGACTCATGCGGAGTAAATTATTTGAGACTACTTAGCCGTTAGCAACTTGTCTAGGATCATTCCATGATTGATGTTACCGAGGTTTGAATACAGTACTTTGCAGATCGTCTTTGTCAGCGTCTTTTATTAAATTATTGTTTTATATAACATATTGGCTAGTGGTAAGACCATTATTTCATGTTAGAACACGAAAAAAGGCTAATTAATGTAAAAATCTATTGATCATGCGTCTTACATAAAGCCCCCGACATATTAGAAGACCCCCCTATAATAGAAGACCCCCCCCATAATAGAAGACCCCCCTTGTATAAACAACGTAAAAGACATATTAGAAGACCCCTTTTTTTTCTTTTAACCTATAGTAATCTACCTTTGATTTTTCTGCTGTATTTTTCTTTGTATATATTTTTTAATGTTCTATTCGAGTCCTCTGTTCGTTCTGACGTTAAAAAGTCACACTTGTAGTTTATTTGTCCATTCTTTCTCACGTTTCGGATGATTTATACTCGATGGATATTTTCTCTTCTACGTTCTGTTTCAAACAGTCCGTGTTTGTAATATATTCGTCTATTCTTTCTCATGTTTCACATGATTTAAATCTGAACACTATTTTTTCTTCCTCTCTTAAATGCGAAGCAGACTGCTCTTGAATAACATCAACAAATCAGATATTCAACAGTTCAAATTCAAGAAAAATCAGTTCAGACTCAACAAAAACCAGTTCAAATTCAACAAAAGCAACTAACCTTGAAAAATATGTGGAAATGTTAAAACTTTATGTTTTTCTAGTCGTTTAATGAGATCACATTGAGTTTAAGATTAAGATTTTTATATTGTAAAAAAGTGGTAATATAATCATAGTTGTTAATTAAATGTTTTTATGCAGTTTAGTTTGTTGTGGAAAAGAAAATATTTTGTTTTTTTTTGTTTGAAATGTCCTTTGACTACTACAGTGCGAACTTGTTTTTGTTTCTTATACTCGCGTAGAATAAGTAAAATTATAATACTCAATATTAAAATGAAATATTACAGAAAGATACCTATGGTCATTATTATCAATACACGAAAATATCATTTTTTCAAGGACATAATAGAAGACCCCCCTTAAAACTTTTTTATGCGAAGTCGAAATAGAAGACCCGGGTCTTCTAATATGTCGGGGACTTTAGTCTATTTTTGATAAACATAAAGAAAAGGCTTTTGAAAGTTAAATATCTCAATTCTCATGAGATATATAAAACTGAACTTTTCGATTAAACTTTCCTGATTGATAGGAAATATTTTTTTATTATCAATGAATTATACATTTGGTTTTATTGCAGGATAAATTGATCGAGAATTTTGTATTAAAAGGCTAAAATATTAGATTCACTGCATCTAAAAGGACAAAAATATTTCGGTTTATCGAGTTTCAATGGAAATTTGATTTTCGCACATTTTCTGTTTTTGTCAAAAAAATTTATTAATCTTAAAAATATTTTATATATACAATGGCGGTTTTTACAATGAAAGAAAATATCAGTACTTCACGCGTAGATACATATATACACTCTCAAAAATAGAACAAACTGGTTCAATTCTCAAACATGCAAGTAGCCATTCTAAGTTATAAATAAAGTAATAGTTCATATTTTTCAATCAAAAAGAAATTAAGTAGAAGGACAAGATATTAAATAATTTGAGCAGCCCATTTAACTGCATTGATCATCATCGTTACAACGTTTGCATCATTTCCCCAATTAAACTGACCAGCGTTATAATGAGCAGCATGAGCCATCTGTACTATACGGCCAGCAGTTCCTGAAGAAGGACGAACGATGACTCCATTTGGACCACACGGTATACAGTTTGCTATTGCTATGCTCCCACTTATAAGTGGACTCAATCTACTACAAACAAATGATACAGACGTATTAAAAGAGGTTGCTAGACCGTTCCAAATTGGATGTCCACTAACAACCAAAGTATATGTCATGATTCCCAGACCATAGCCTGCGCGTCGTGCCAACAAAAGTGAAGATAGTGTGAGCCATGCATTATTTTGAACCTGATATGCTGCCATTTCGGTCATTACTACGCCAATACCGCTATTTTGTTGAGCATCTACAATTGATTGTTGTCCACTTTCTGTCATATTATATCCCAAATCATTACCAGTAATTAAAATTACTGAGTTGTAACAAGATGCAGCTGGAGTTCCATTATAAGTTCGTGCTCCACCAGATATATATTGGACTGTTAGACCAGCAGATTGTAAACTATTAACTAGTGTTTAAACCGTAGCAGTTGATGTATCACTGAGTAAAAATGTTGTATTACGTAACAATGTACATCCTATAAGATATCGGAAAAGTTGTTTTATTATCCAATAGATTTTATAGAGAAGAAATATTTATCTAAAAAAAAGAAACGATCTGAAAGCTTCCTTTGTTATTAGATGACTATCGACTTATTTTAATTTTGGATAATTCGACATGAATAATAAGTATGATTTTTCTTTTAAGATTTGAAAAAGTTCGATATAAAGTCCGAGAGAATTACGATTATAAAGTCAAGGTAAGTATTATCCTTAGAATGAACGTTCCAAGACATACGATAGAGTAAACAATGAGCAAAATGATTCGTTTATCAACAAATGTAAAATCTGTCTGTTGTCGGATCTGCTTAAAATATACCTTTCGACTTTTGAGTTAAGGAAAGTATGTTTGAGAGTAAAAACTCAGATATAATTATTCATTTGCTTCATACACATATTTTTAGTAACTTTGAATCTTCCCTTCATTTACATTGAATCAAGCGATCGATTTATAGTATGAATCATTGATAAAATCATGTTTATAGGATCCAAGAAATACATATTCAATTCACTTTACTTTTTCTTCCTTTTCTTGTCTTCTTTGTATGACTTCTTCATTAGTATTAATCTTGATGATCCCTCTTTCTTTTCGTTTTCTCTTGTGTGATTTTATAAGATTGTATTCGTACTGATTTAGATGATACGACTGGAGTGATAAAATAGCTTAATAAATATCATTATCAAGAGGCCAACGATAGGGATACTCCTCCAATTTGTCACAATATCTACATCTAAGTTACCTAGCTTTCATCAAGCTTATAAAAGATTATCTAAATGCGTATCTAACATTTTTATTACTCAGCAATTGCTTGAAAATTCTGTACTCTATTGGTTCAAAATTTTAAAATACACAAAAGTTTCTTGTATTTCAAGCGAGCTGAATACTCAAACAATAAAATCTCTTGAAAAACCACGATTCTTCAATGTCGTTTTTACGAATTCTTGAATTCTTCAAAACTCGTTAGTATGTGAGATCTTTATATTACCGAACGCCTTCCATTGAACGTTGTAAAATTAGTCATTCTGTATAGATAGAGTACTAATCATATAGCATACTACGTACCATCTATCGTAACAGTTGTTGTTGCTGTTGTTGTCGTCGAGGTAGTGACTGTAGTAGTTGTTGTTGTTGCTGTAATACTGACCGAGATATTTGTCGGTGATGTTGTAGCTAGGGAAAAATAACTTTAAAATAGGTAATCACAGAACAAATTGATTAACTTTTAGCTCCATTAGTGATTGTAATAGTGACTGTTATAAAAAAAAGAGTATCTTAATGTATTACTATTATTAATTTCTATTTCTTGTACAGATATTCCTTAAAACCTGTATTTTCAAATTTCAGATAGATACTTTCATGGATGGATAAGTATCAAGGTTTTTCATCTTATTCTACTCCTGTGTAATAATCTGAATAGCATGCAGAAATTCAATCCTAATCAGAGTTTTTAGCAGGATACTTTTCCAAATTCGGTTAAAGATATCTACAGGTCATACTACGTCAATTGATATTTCTGATTTTTTTTAGAGTGCCTACTTTCAAGGCTTTTTTTACTAAATCTACGCCTAAAATTCCGGGCAAGTTTTGAAAATCAGGAAGCACTTAAGGTAACTTTCAAGTGAAACTCTGAGACAAATGTGTCATGACGGAAGATTTCTAAAACAGTTTATGTGTTAAGAGATGTTTTATTCTATGGAAGGGAAGCTATTAGTAGTTCATATTTTAGAATGTACAACGTTAGAACTGGCTTTGAATATAGTCCTAGTATGGAATGAACATTAATTAATTGTCAGATATTCGATAAGCAACTCATTAGCTTTGATAGGTGGTCTAGTAATTCATGGATTATCAATTGATTTTCTACCGATCCAATGAATAATCATTAAATGACTATAATTAGCTCTGTACTAATGAATAAATAAATTAACTGTATAAGAATTATATAATGCCAGTTAGCCTAGGATCACAGTTACAAAGGCCATATTATTATAATTCCTAGCTCGCTTTTCTTTAGCAACGGCAGCAAAAAATCAATAATGTAATGTAAATGATAAACTATATGTAATTTATATTGTTGAGTACACTTTAAGGTAAAGATGAAGGCACATTACTCAACGATCGTTGTATCATATCTAAAAATTTATGATAATCAAAAGTACATTGATTCGTTCAGTCAATCCATATGATTTGTGTCCTTTTTTTTATTTCTATGCGAAACTTTAAAATTCTTCATGAATACCTAGGTTAATGGTTTCGGACTCTGGAAACAAGCTGAGAAAAATATTTTATTCGGTAGGAATGTCTCGGAAAAATCTGAGTCCATCTAGATTGTAGTGCCGTCACATAGTCTCTCATTTGAGTAGTTCAAATTTGAAAATGACATATCGTGATGCAATCATTAGATGAAACTGATACCAGTGCAGGTTATAGACAGGCCGATCATTCGCTCGTTTACTCTATTTTCTCCGGTGTTTTTATTAGAGTTACTAGTTGAACTTAATCAGTGGCTTATCTAAATTTCTCTTCCAAAATATGAAGCTGTAGATTTACATTTTTTTGGTTCAGATCAACAAGAAATAAGTTCACTAATATTTGGCACTTTTGGTGTACATGGCCAGTCACGACTTTAGCCATTTATTGATCACTCAGAAAAAAAATTGATAAAGGAATTTTTTACTGTCTTTCCTCCCATAGTTCAACTGGGATTCGAAGTTAAATCTGGATACGAATTCAGTCCAGGCCAAAACAAAAATTTTAAGCTAGAGTCGAGCTCTGTAAGAAAGAAAAATATCGAATTCAAACCTAATCAGGATCTGAGTCTAGATTATCCACCCATCCTCAACGCTGAATAAAACACTGAACTTTGTTCAATAAGCTGGTAGAAAAATGCAATGAATATAATATATTCCATATATAAACTGTGCCTTTTTCAGCTCTTATGATTGAATGATTGAAGTGTAGCATTGACAAAGAGAATTTGTATTGTTCGCTAGTTAGTTGCCAGTAGAAGTGTAAGCCGATGCATCGATCGTCTGCAGTGGCTATAAATAGGAAACCTCAAAGCACACTAGATGTTAAAAGGTTTTCAAAACCAAATATCTATTTTTTTGTCGTGGCCGCGGATCAGTCGCTTGGCTTATACCTCTAGCTGCTAGCCTACAGTTATATGACCGATGCACCGATCAATCAGATCTAGTATAGCCATATTAGATGAGTACTGGTATTGACAATTGAAAATTCGGTTACGTTCAATCACTACATCACTAGAGACAATCTTCAAGTAGATTTTTTTATCAATACAATAAAATATATTGTATATTTTCTTTACAATCTATCTGTCTTAATTTTGTATGTCTCATATAGAAATACGAAATCTTGTAGTCAATACTGAAAGATTAACTACATGTATATTAACAAAATGAGCTTACATCGTATAGTTGTAATATAAGTAGTAGTTGATGATGAAATTTCAGTTAGAGAATTTGAAGAAATGACTACCAGTGGAATGACAATTGACAGACTAAGTAATACTATCAAAACTATTCCACCAAAACATAAACAAGGGCACATACAATTTTTTGATGATAACCATGCTGCATTTCTTCTTTTTCTACAAATAATTGCTGCGTGGAATTGAAGAATATATTAGAATACTTACTGTTGATTATTATCAATTTCGGAATTATTTTTTGGAGGAGAGGGTATAACAAGGAGATAGGGTACGACTTTCGTGTTATTAAAAAGTTTCATACATAAGTGACTGTAACAAATTCATTGTTTTTTTTTAATACTCTTTTCTTGCTAAAAATGACTTGATTTATATATGCATTAACGAATCACTAGATGATCATTATATACGTAGTATTTTAGTAAAAAAATTATGAATCCTGTATAAAACATGTCGCTAAACAAAGAAATTACTAATTGTCTTTAAAAATAATGTCGAGTATTTGTTTTTTTATCCCAAGATTTAAAAAAAACATCGTTATTAATGTCAAATATTTTCATAATTTTGTACGCATATTTATATAATAAAAAAAGAACAAAGATTTAAATAGCAATAAAAATGAACTTGTCTACATATAAATAATTGTTATTGCGTGTCTATCTTACTTGTATATTGCGAATATTATGTATTTTTTAAACGCAATTCAATGAGAGACAGGGTTTGCAGCTTCTAAAGTAAGAACATAGACACTAAAGTGTCTTGAATCAAAGTAAAGTTCATAGAACTTTTCTTTCTGTCGAAATTCGACGGTCAACATTTTAATAATGGACCAAGTGAGTGTTTCTTTCAACTCCTATAAATCAACAACAAAAGTGTCGGATATAAAAATATATATGACTAGAAGTTCCGAAAATTAGTTTCTTAATTTTTCTGAGATAATAAACTATCACAAGTATAGGAGTATCCTGAAATTGTCACAATTAAGGACCAAACAATTTTTGCATCGAATCTAGCACTCATTGTTTGCCATTTTTATAATGCTCACAAAGTTGTGTCCTGTTCAATTAAGTTCGATGCGAAAAAAGTGATGCGTTGAAAGAATTCTAAAAAATCGTATGAAAATCAATATAATTCACTCTAAAATAAAAGCATATATTTCGAAACCTAAAGGTTTTGCGTCCCTTTGAGTGTTTTTTCGGAAAACAATTCCAGCAAAAAAATTTTATTATTGCAGGAAATAGTACTGACGATATTTGCCACAAAATTAATCTCTGTAAAAAAAGAAGAGAAGTTTCCAAAAAACTCTTGAGATTCCTACAGTTGACTATGCCGCTCATGCATTCGTTAATTTTTTTTCTATGGCCAGTTTTCTTGGATGTATGGATGGTTATAATCTTGAAATTGTCCATCCCTTTCCGCATTTATCTCTAAATGTTGTTTCATCTTCTATAACAGGAGAAAGAAATTCTCTGGATGCCGGGGTTGCCAATTCCGAAGGTGTTGAATGGGGTACATTATTTTTTCAAAAATCAAAAATATACCACTGAAAAATCAGTTGAAAAAAACAGTGTTTTCTTAGAAATGAGAGAACGTATTTTACCGTCTATGTACGAGATATGTTCCACAGATAATGTTCTATTTTTCTGTTCGATACTGACTTGCTGTTTTGTTTTCTCATTTGATGTTGACCATTTGCTCAAGTTACAACCTTTGGCATTTTTTCAGTCTTTCGAATGCAAATAAGGGTGAATAAACGAAATAGTTCAAAAGTGGAGAAATAGTGATAAGTTGAAGGAGAAAAACGGATTTGTGATTTTGAAACTTTAGACAGAATTTTTGAGTTTCAATGAATTTTGCTAAATCTCGAAGGAAGTTTTTGCAGAACGAATATTATCTAAACCTTATATACTAGGGGTCTCCCATGGTATCATTACAGTGAACATCAATAGCATCAGTTTGAGCACGTTTTCGGTATTATTGATCAAGATATTTTTCGAGCTAATTTTTGATTTCTCGATGAAGATGCAATATTCAAATCAGTTTTGAAATTTAATGATCAAAATTTTATTTTTTTGAGAACTCAGAAGACTTTAGAATCTACGGTAGATAATATTTTTTGCATTAATTCCTTTCTTCTTGAAAAAGATATGGCCATTCGACTAACTCTAAGTACTTTCAAGCGTCTGGATCAAGATATGGTTTAGAAAATAGTTTTCGATTTTTTCAATTAACCTATAGTTTCCATGATGCAATTTGAATGGATTATAATCGGCGTACGTTTCTCAAGACAGTTCATAATTCAATGATGTTCGAGGAGCTCAGAATTCGGGCAGAATGAGAAAAAATATATTTTTTCAAAATTCAACCACTCATCGCACTCATTGTTAGCTTTTTTACATCTACTTGGGTGTGTCCCAATTGCTTAAAATCGATTTAATATAATCTTTGACTCATCCTGAGTAGTCATCTTCGTATGACTTTCCACTCACTAATTCAATAGCTTGTTTTTCAATGTTAGCCAAAAGAAACGAAATGGAATTTTGAGATGCGCTTGTATTAGAACAACTCATATGCGGCCATTTTGGAATAGCTGAGTTATGATATTTCGAATAAGTTAAGTATACAGCGTTAGGAAAAGTTTGGACATGCTGAATTTCTGTTTTCATTTGCTTAAATTCGAAATGGTACTAACAGTTCTAATCTAATAGCATTATCTGTTTAAAGACATCGTTTATAGTCTCTTTTGAAGTCTCAAATGTTCTGATTTGTTTACTAATAAGTATTAATAAGAAACATTCATTTCGGATATAACTATTAATATACATTATTTAGAATTCTCTTAAGTTCCTCGTTCTGATTATCATTTATAACCGAAGAAAAATATTGAGATAAATTAAATATAAATCACTTTGTTCGATAGCTTCCCTAGAATTGATTTTTTTCATATATGCAAGACTTGCTAAGCCATGAAAGACAGTCCGTTCTTCGTAATCAACACAAAATACTCGCAATATTTTTACATTCGATTATTTCGTAAGTATTGCGAAAAAGCAGCTATTGTGTGTAATTCTGTAGGCGTTATATAAAGGTCGAAGCGTCTGATATTATTTTGATTCAATTTACTTAAACTGATTTAATTATAAAACAGATATTCGAATGATAACATTAGATTTGAGTTCTCACTATTGCAATCTGTAAAAATACTAAATCTATATACATCTTTCTGGATGTTTAAGAGTGGCCGCGATTGAATACGAATGTCCGAAAATAGACTAAGCCTATCTACTATTTTTAACTTTTGCTTTTGAACAAGTGATATTTCTGTGAAACAATAGACAATAAATTGGCAAAGAATCTCAAAACACATCGATATGTTGGCACATTACTGTTTAGAAAAGAACTATTATGTAAAAAGAATGATCTTTTCACCAAATAAGTCTGGCTTGTAGCACCGTGTCTTTTAAAAATCTACTCTAATATCAAAGGGATAATGCCAGTTTTAAGCGTTTCTTCTTTCTAAGCAATAGATCTAAGAATTTCGAAAAAATCATCAAAACATGCGACACAGCATTTTCTATTTACGAGTACTAAAAATGTCATTTCTGGGCTTCAGAATCAACTGTATCATCGCAAAGATCTATTAAGTCACAAATAGACAAGGACGAGATTGTTCCTGAAGATTTGTTCCCGTCCTCACTCTCAAAGCATCAAGAGAGCTTAACGTAAATTTTCACTTCTTGCATAGGCTATTGAATTTTGTGTTAAAATTCTTGCCTCTGATTGTTTGGCTTCGTTACACGAAATTACGATAAAGTGTTTGCACTCCATTTCAAGTCGAATGTAACTATCATCGTTTTTATTTGATATATCATCAATTAATTCCGCTAGATGCTTAATATTCTTAACTTGAGTACCATTGACTGTTTTTAATACAGAATCTTTAACGTTTGGATCTATTCCATAATTAACATCATCAACAAGTATTTTACTAATAATAACAATTTGTTGATCCAAATCTTGTAATTCACCATTATATGCTAAGTCAACTAAACGTCTTGGACCTTTTTTATCCCAATCATCTATACCAAATGTATGTAAATAAAAGCGGGTTAATATTGTGAACACAATTCCAGCATAAATTAAATATTCTGGACGTTTATCATACGAATGTAATGGAACAAGTGATGGAGTATTATCTAATACACTTTCTAATGTGAGTTCTTTTCCTAAAAATTAAACATAAGTTTCAAATGAACAAAAAAGAATGATCTGATTTCAGTAGCTACGCGTAGAGATCGTCGGGTCCGATCTAAAAATTATTATTAATAATTCTGAATCGAAAGAAATAACAAAGCTCAAACACACTAAGATAGTATATTATATATATATACATACATCACTAATTAGCTTGTGATTAGCACCGATAACTAGAAATTGTAATCGAACGATTCGAATTCGAATTTACAAAGATTAAAAAATAAAATAGATCGGGTTCTGGTCGAAAAATTTTTGAATCCGACGGGCTCTAGGTACGTGAGACAACTTGTGATACAGACCTTTTAGTTTTCAATGCCAACAATCACTCGATATTCTTATTTTTTTTTTCTGTAAGCAGTCCATCAAAGTTAAAGACATTTTTAGTTGCGAATAGTTCATAGAAAATAGTTACTTTCAATAAGAATTGTTCATTTCGTATACGAAAATAACTTGCTTTGCAATATTTCGAACATCTTCGTTATCTATCATCACTGAAAAAATTTGTAGAGGTAAACACGTCATTCATAAACGACTTTGAGTAAGTATGAATGTGGATAGCTTCTGCTGAAGAGTCATGTACATCAAAAAAGGTTCTGCTCATTAAACTCTTTTCAATTTACATAAATTTTTCACATAGAGTAAAAAAAAGATGTATCTCAGGATTTGTTGCATCTCTATTAAAACTATTCACCGGATGAAATTTCAGAATTGAATTCTTTGGTTGACAAATAACTCTTACGACGATGAAATTATTTTGATTATCTTGAAAATTGAAAGTTAAAAAATCCTATATTTCTTACCTTGTCTTATGATTTTAAATGTAAATTTATCACCAACAAATTTTAATTTTTCTAAATATCTGAAATTTAATCTTTCACCATGACGAAAATCGATTGTACCATCATCAGCGATAGGCTTATCATCCATAGCTGTGAGCACGTCATCTTCCTGTAATATTTTGCTAAGAGCACATGCTCGATCAACCGACCTTACTGAGATACCATGTTGGTCATCGTTTAATTTTAAATACTTGCGATATGATGAATTTTCCATTGATTGGTATCGAAAGGGTAATCTAGGAAAAGCTGTATATTCACCGTGTTTTTTAATATCATCTAGCACATGTTTGATCAGTAATGCTGGTGCAATGTAGCCAATTGATTGAGCTTTACCCATGACTTGAAATGACATGCCGACAACTCGTTTATCTATACAAAAAAAAGTCAAAACACAAGTAAAGACGTATTGTACGATTCATAATCTACAATTAATTTCAATTTTAAAGTTCATACATATACGATACATATATACGTCAGCATTGGGTAAAGAATGGGTTGTCCCTTGGAAAGTACAACTCTGGTTTTCAAATAGGCTCCTAAACTCTGAAATTTTGGCTGCTAATAGGATCACTAAGATATATCGAAGATAAATGTTTCAGCTTGATACACTTGAGTTACAGCACAAACATGACATTTTAAAAAGCAGCAGAGTGTAAGATAATGATAACGACTAATATCGTTTATTTCAAAATGTAACAAAATATTATACATATACTTGGATCGAGGATCAAAGATTCTACAAGTAATGATAATTTTACAATCATGTAAAAACTTTGAAAGTGGTCAAAGATCAAACTTTTGCAAAAAAACAGTGTCGTAATTAGAGCTGTAAACGTTGAAAATTAGAACAGAGTTCATTCTCTTCGAACCATGATCTGTCCACTCTAGTGAGTAGAGAGCGCCAACGCTTATGCATTTTCATGAATAAAAACGTCTAGTTTAGTGTCCGATACGGCCATGACTTTGATTCACGAATATTTTTTCATTTTTTTTGTGAGTCATAATATCTGTTTTTTTGAATAAGTTTTCTTGCATATACAAAAATCATGAGCTTCTATACGTCACAAGTAATGTTCTGAAAGTACAACTTCTTTTGGTTCTGATTTTCTTAATATTTCTGAAATTTTTATTTTGAAATCATTTTTATATGTGAGAAAAACATATAGAATTGATGGAGATACGAAAATATTGAAGAGTAGATAAGAATATTGATATATTAGATGAGAATCAGCGCACTGATTCTTTCTTTAGTATAATAATCATGGAAGAAATAGTAGCCATGATAATTGAATTATGAATACAAGAATAATATACGAGCGTGTCTCGTTTTTGTTGATAAGTGATGGCGATTTTTCTTTTACTTGGCTCTAATTTCTCCTTAATATGTATTTATAGTCGTTGTGACTACGAAAATGTAAGAAAACTATTTTTATAAGTGAATGATACAAAACGAGAAAACAATGAGTTAATTCATCAAAAATTTTTCTTCCATACCTTGAATAGCCGGTCCACCACTGTTACCAAAATTGATTGCAGCATCGATTTGTATTGTTAATAAAACCTCCAATGAATGCGAGTAAGTTCTCATACCAACTCTTGAAATGATACCTTCTGTCACCGATAAATTAT
>JAJEKB010020807.1:323872-350720 GCA_022393335.1 Macrotrachela quadricornifera | reverse complement strand
TAGTTATTTTGACCATTGACCTCGAGATAGCCAAATTGGCCAAACTCAGGAACTATGGCATGTCTTAGTAATTTTATAGGTCTAACCTCGTTCTACTTATGCTAAAAGATTCACGAGCAGATATTGTGTTTTTCTCGAGATATTACGAAAATAGTGGTGTTGAGAGAGTACAAAAATGCTATATCAAGCAGGATCAAAGTGGTATATAAAAATACCATTGAAACACATAAAAAATACCATCAAAATGTTTGCCATGTTGCATTCTATCGGTCTATATAGTTTCTAAACCAATCTACTGAGAAAAAGTCAGTGGGCCAATTTATGGTCAAATTGGCCCCCCTCCTTTACTTGATTCGTGATATTTTCAAGGTCATTTTTTAATTCAATTCAAGTAAAAGTATCATCTACATATCTTTGCCACGCACGTAATCCTTTATGGAATTTTTAAGTGATTCATATATATGTCAGCAATAAGGCGTGAAAGGAAAGGTTTCATTGCCAATCCATTATGTTGAACATGCATTTTCTTGTTAAATAAGAAGTTCACCTTTGATGTTGTTAACACGTTTCATAAGGTTAAACTCTTTTTTTGTAAATATTGCTTTTCACATTCTGGATACAATTGATTAGATAATAGTTCGATTATATAATGTAGTGGAATTTGCTTCCCAAAATCAAATGAATCTTTCACCACATACGGACTCTTTTTCGTATGGTATAATCTATTTGTTAATATTTTTCCTACAACATATGCAACCACTTTTACTGTGCCCATGACTGGTCCCAATGGATAATTTTTCTTGTAAAGTTTTGGAAGTTCATATATCCATACTGGTCGTGATCCTGTTGGTTTGGAAATTTTATATTCTTAATCGGTAATAAATCCATTCTTTATCATTTTTAATAATTAGTATATTAGTTTTTTATTATTTTCATCTTCTCTACGTATTATCCACGATCTATAACTACTACAGCTCGTCCTTTGTCTGGTCTGGTTATGATGTTTGAGAAATCTTTTGCTACTTGTCTCTTATCAACACATTTTTACTTTCGCTTAAAGTTCGATGAACCACAGATGATTTTTGCCTGTTGTGTACAGTTTTGTTATAGGTGACTGTAAAATTTTGAGGGTATTCTGTTGAAATTTTATTTAATATGAAAAGTAAAATAAACGTATTTATATATATATATATATATATGATTATCCCTAATAAGGTATTAAGTTTTGTTCTCCTGTTCATAGATGAGGGATATAACTGATGGCTTTAACCTTCGTATCTCTATAGGCTTAAAAGTGTGTGATACAGAAAAGAAAAGACATACATATATGTGAAGAGTTAATGTCACGTGATGACATCTGTAGATGATGTGATCGAATTGTGTTAGAAAGGATTAGACCAAATTCGGACGTCGAGAATACTCGGATTCTCACGTCATCCGATAGAATCTGACCATCCCTCAATCACATCAACGCGCCTTTTTTATATTAAACGAGAAAGAAAAAATAATTCAATCAAACTGAAAAAAATAGTGGTTATTCGTTCACTGAGTACTAGTCACACTCTCGTATTCTAAATGTCAGTATACGAATTAAAAAAGTCTTAGTCTTTTAAAAAATCTCGAACTATTTAGAAAGATAGGGAGAGAAGAACAAACTCGATTCTAGGGATTCATCTACACTCTACATTGATCGAAAATCTAATACGCCCATTAGAATCAAATTTTGATTTTAATCATTGAAGATTATATTTAAAACCTTTTTAATTTATTTTTTCGTTTTTAAAGACCTATATAAAAAGCATGTGAAGTATTTAATAACAAATAAAGCTTTCTAATCTCTAACGTTAAAACATGTTTCGAATCATTATTCTAGTTTTGTCTCTTGCTCTTGCAAATATTGTTGTTGGAGACGATTTTGAATCCGATGAGCTCAAGTGTGAAGCGAACTATGCTACGAATAGCCCCGAATTTCCATGTAGTGGTACTTTATCTACGGATGACAGATGCAACAATACTATCCTTAATACATTCAACACACCACTCTACAATTGTTCAAATATAAATATCTTTTGGGATGCTCCAAGAAACAATTTAACACTCATTATTGAAGCAGCAAATTATACAGATTTAAAAGAACCATTTAAAATCTTATTAAGCAGTAGATTGGGTCTAGTACCAGTCTATAGAATTTATTCAAATGGACAAGAAGTCTTAATACCAAGAACAGAGGAAAAACAAAGTATACAGACATCTGATGAAAATTACCAAGTTAAATTGAAATTTAAAGGACCACCACGATTCCAACTTTATGGAACGTTTATTGAATATCAAGTTGCACCAATTCATACAAATGCTTCATAAAAAATATTTCAAGTTCGTCAAAGAATAACATCAAGAGAAGAAACAATACTCACTTTAATAATATTAATTATTTTTCTTATCATTTTTTTCGTTTTGAAGTTCTAATGGAATAAAATAAGAAGTTGATGGTAGTCTCGGTTTTTCTATTTAAACATTTATCATTGATTAGACAAAAGAGAAGAGATAATTAAAAAATATTAATGATAATTGTGTCGTACGATCTCTATTAATGACCTTTGTTCTCTCACTTCTTCTCCTCTTTCTATATATACACCCGTACATCTTGTTGAAACGAGAGTTCAGTGGTCGATCAGTTCACAATTGAAATCATGTTGTGTGAAGAGACAAACATATTGACATTGTTATATTCTGTACAAAACATCCATGTGAACTTATTCTTCTACAGTTTCGTTAGAATTATAATGAGCAAAAAGAAAACGAAGAATGTAAATATATAAATATATATATTTGAAAAACGTGAAAATAACACTAAGAAAGAAAGTTTATTTGGTATAATCACCAATTCCAAATGCTTTATCATAAGTAACAACTCGATGAGCCCAATGTTCTGGAAAAGAAATAAAATCCTTTGGTCCAATTAAAACTACATAAATTTTTCCCCAAAGAAAATTCTGATGAATAAAAACTAATTGTGTAAAAGATAATTCCCTTAAAGATTCAATCGGATAATTCAATTGTTCTAGTTGTTGAATATGTTCAGGTGAAATAAACCACCAAAGTTTAATTCCTTCTATTAAATAAACCCATCCATATCCACCAATATCTGTATGAAATTTAGTTAAACTATTTTGATTTGTTAATAAATAACATAAAGCATGTGAACGATGATTTTCATCTAAATTTTCAATTCGATTTGAAAGAGATTTGGGTAAAAATTCTTTCGAATCACAAGGAGAATCTGTTACATTGCTTTTTAATTGATTATTCATCCATTGATCAAATAGATGATAAGGATTCTTAGAAATATCTTCAACAAATAAATCATCTTTTGTTTCAAACCAAGATATAATTTGTTTTTCTTTTAAAAATTTTTCTTTTAATTGATCAAAATTCAAATGAAATTCTTTTGTATTTCGAATAATAAATGGAATATTTAATTTTAATCCCTGATCAATAAATTCAACTTCGGGAATTAATTGAAATGGACAATTTAATAGAAATAATTTATTTGAATTAAATTTCAACCATCGTTCATATTCATTTCTTGGATAAATTAAATAATCATTTTCACCATAAAAACGTTTTATTAAATCAATTGATTTATATGGACGATAAACATAATTTCCAACAAAAAGAATTAATTCTAATGGATATAATTCATTGTTATGATAATCATAAGATGATGGATTAGCTGGACATTCATCAATTATTTTTTTTGACATTAATGTTTTTGTTTCATATTCTCCTCTCATAATTAACACAATCAATTCCAAAGATATCTTTACCAAGATGAAGATATTTTTTATTATAAATCCAACAACATCCATTTCGATCATTATATCCATTTGGATCACATGTTAAATTTCCAATTTCATTTTGATTTTTTTCAAAAAGATTAAGTAATTTTTCATAATTATCATTTGTTAAACAAGTATCACAATTCATATCCCATGGAATTATATTTGAATGTCTTAATGAACCTAATTCACTTCCCCAATCAATCCAAAATTCAATTCCATTTCGATGACATATATCTGTAAATTCTTCAAATAATTCCATTAAAATATACAAATTTGATGGAGATTGAAATAATGGTAAACCATTTGTAAGTTGAGACATCTGAATAGTTAAATTGTATTTGTAAAATGAGTCAATGATTGTATATATTAGTGTAGTTACCTGTTTTGTTTATGGGTTGAAGATTGAAAATGAAAAGGACGCGCCTTGATTTTTTTTCTCATCACATTCCTCTTTCGAAGATATTTATCATTACGTTTCATTGATCAGATATTTATTTAGTTATTCAGAAAAAAAATCGAATGTCTACAAGGAAAATGTCTTTTGATATTTATCAAATCATGAACATTATTCATTGCTTTCTCGTCTTCACCAATCAACTATTTACTCATCATTTATTATTATAGATGGACTTATATATTGAATTTGAAAAAAAACGAATAGATTTATTTCAAAGATATTGTGACAATAATGACTGGACATCCTCTCTGATTCACATATTCACGTCTCCTCTTCTTAGGATTTTCCTCCGTTCCTATCATCTTGAAAGGACGGAAAGAATATCATGTTTCGATAGTGGTGCGTAATAGGTTACGTCTGTTGCTATCGTACACGCATCCTTGGAGTAGATAATAGTTTGAGTAGCGATGAAGCCACTAGACATCAAATGTTACTCTTATATAATGCGTATATGAAGGTTGTATCTCTTTTATATATCTTTTCTCTCTCTCTTGTATGCGTGTATATAAAGCGAATGCTTCGTGTTGTATAGGCACGATTTGGAGTAATGAAGTAGTGTGGTTAACATCTCATACACCGAGGATAGCAGTGACGCTACTCCTCCATTTCGTCATTGTGATCACAATAAAAGAAAATACTGTAGCAGCAACGAATAAACTATCTCATTCCATCTAAAATTCGTTACAATGGGCGACCCTGGCAGGATGACTATATAGAAGAAAACTGAAATTTGCGCAATCTTCTGATCGATTAAATTTTATTATACACAAAAGCTGAAGATCAAAAATGAACCTGGCAGGATGGCGGAAAATTCAACAAATTTCTTTTTGTAACAGAATGACAAATATCTGACGAGGTTTGATTAAAAAAATATTTCTTTTCCGTTCTTATCAGATATTTAACACAAGTATTTCTCAATTTACTGGGAAAAAAATCAACCCTTTTTAAGGTTGTACTATTGTCAAGTTTTATAGAAGTAGTTTCCTGTAACAGTGAGACAATCATTTTCATCTGTGAATGTTGGGCTAATGATACATTGAATACGTATCCATACGTTTAATCTCATGATAGTTCCATATTTTTTTCTATACAGTTTACTTTTCTAGATAAATGTTAAATTCACAGTTTATCAATTTGCCAGTTGAAATTCATCATCGTATTTTTGATGAGCTCGATGTGTACACTATTATTGATTCAATTCGTTGCGTTTGTAAACAACTTCGTGATACTGTTAATTCTTATGATCGTTTTAAACTCTAGAGACAAGCACATATGGTGATAGATGGCTTTATGGTACTACTAGAGGTGATGTACAACTCAACTCCACTTAAACCATCTACAGAGTATTTCATTGTTGCAGTTCTATCCTCTAGAGTAAGAAATAACAGGACTGGGCGAGTCTGAGTCATGACTCGGACTCGAAAATTGAGTAGCGTTGACTCGACTGGTTCACTCGAGCAATTTTTTATTTGTTTTCTTTTTAAAAAGAAATCCTAATTTATAGGATTAAGTTCTCACTTGTTTAGTGCTTTCGTCATAATAGAGTACGTTGTTCTGAATAATTTTTTCGAAATTTCCTTCGGTCAATATATGCACGTAGCCATAAATCATAACTTACGCGTATTCTCCGATACTTTTGTCGTTTCTTGCAATTTGATTTCGACTCATTTTTGGAGGATATATATGCATGTATAATAAATTAAAACGAAAACTTCACATTGAATCGACGTATCATACTTTTATCACGATATATTATAGTTGCTGTGAAAAAGTATTTTGATCACCAAAATACTTCGTTAATTATGTTTGTTTCTGGTATAGCGATACTAAATGAACGTGCGCTGTTGCAAAGTACCCTTCGATGACATTGAATTCTTCAAGTTTTATAAAAGCTAATATTTCTGTTCTAATATCTTTGAAATGCAAAAAGATATTTAATTTCAATGATAGTAAATAATTTTCACTTGAAAATAGGTTTAAAGTTAGGGTTTTGCTTACTAAAGCATCAAATGCTTTACTGTGATATGATATTTTATAAAGTAAACGGGTTGATTTCGGCGCTCTTCTATTTTTAATTGATCTAGATTAGTTGCGTTATTTTTTTGTTTATATTTAAACTATTTCAGATTTTGCGCGAAAAACTGAGAACTGGATTTCAAGTCGTAGAAAACTTTTTTTTGAAGGTCTTAATAAACGTAAACAAAAAAGTCACAAAAAAGTAGCAAAAATAATTTGACTCGACTCGGGAAATGACTTGACTCGCCCAGCTCTGATAAATAATGCCGAAGAATGTCTTGATATACATAAAAAGACGAGTTTTTAGAGAATCAGCAGCAATAGGTATACCATGTTTAATCCTAGAGGAATTCTGCTAACAGCTTTTTTATCAGAAAAGACGAAAGAAATAAAAGTGAGATTTTTTTTCATAGGGATTAATAGAAAGACAAAATTAACAGCTTCACTAAAATAGATATTATTCATCTAAGATTTCCGTAGTTTGTGGACATTTGATTAGTGATTAATTGAAAATTCCGAGAAACAACTTGCTAGATAGTTATGCTCTTAAAAAGATCATTTGAAAAACTTATAAAAAAATCAGATCATGAAATATTATAATAGCCGATTCAATGCATCTCCATCTTCACTTTTTAACAATGAGGATGAGGGTGAGTTTGATAGAAATATTTTTGAATGAATTTATTGTTATCCAATCTAACTTGAATTAAAAAGCAATCAATGATAATATCTAATTTTTAGATAAAATAATTCTAATGTCAAATAGATTTCGAGCAATATTTATACTTATACTATAGTTAAAAAGGATTACCTTGCTTTTCTGCCAGAGATATGCACTGCCCTATAGGGGATATATTCGATCTGAAATTTAGCTCAAAAGTAGGTTCCATCGTCCTCAATTCACTCTGAAATTTTCAGGTAAAATGGATGCTTCTTGTTAACCGATCACAATTTTCAAAATCTTGCCCAAAACGGACTTTTTTTTGCAAGATTCTGTATTTCGAAAAGGAAACAATTACTATTGCTAAAAAATTCGGGACATTTCAAATATTATTAGAGCTACACATGAGCAAAGTTTAAAATTAAAACTACTTTGTTTCGATTTTTCTATGAGAATGAATATTCCATCTACGAAGAATTTTCTTTGTGATAGCAGAATTTGCTAGTAGATCGATCAAAAACTTACGGAATGATTTCATTAGATACCTTGAACCTATGTTAAGGAACATTTCGTGAAATAAACAAGATTCTACTTTTGATCGTTTTAGTCCAGAAAAATATTAGTTTATTTATACAAGATCTTATTGTGGTTTTTATTCCAGTTATAGCAATGTCTATTGTAATGAACATTTGACTTTTTTAAGGGTTAAGGACAATTAAAATTGTGGTAACATTATTAATTTTACAAATTATTTGTGAAAGATCTTTCTTGAAGAGAAACATAAACAAGAACTATCTTAGAAATTCAATGAATGATAGAAGCTGAAGTGACTTAACAATACTAACTTTTGAACATAGTTTTTATATAAAATATAAACGAGTAGTAGATAAATTTTCAATCAACCACAAAAACTGTAGAATTTTATTGAGAACTTTGTTAATCTTGAAAAAATAGCTGTTTGAATATAGTTATATTGCTTCTGTTTCTCTGCTATTTAGTCGTTATTTTTCTTTTTTCATTCTCTTGCTTACACTGTTGCTCCCCCTTCTTTTTCTTTTTTCCCCCCCATATTAAATTATACGTACATTATTTACCTATATACTAGCCTTAACATATGTAATAATCATATCTATATCGAGTGGTCTATAAGTAGCCAAGTACTTGTAATACCTAATCTATCTGCATAATTTATCAAGTTATGTAGATAGTTTAGACATCCAAGATATTTCTTTAAAATTACATTTTTATCATCATTTTTCATATGACTATTGGTAAAATGTCAATGAATCTTTAATAAAAAAAAAAGGATTAGGAACAAAAAAGGGTTGTTGTCATGCAAATCAACATATTAATCATCATTTTCATATAAATGTAGGGCAATTGATGGAGTATGTTGATCATATTAATGTAGATAGCTTGTGCAATAACACTCTTTCTCACATACATGAATATTCATTCTTTTAATAGAACACGAAAAAAAACATATTTGTCGCATAATACGACTGCTTCGTGTAATGAAAGTCATATGTATCGTCTTATTTTTTTTTCGTAAATTTCTATAAACAAAAAATATTGCTGTGTATTGAAAATGATGAATATCGTGATAATATTTCTGTGGTTCTCTACTATATCATTGAAAAATGTCAATGGAGCAATTTCATTTGACACACATGCCTTTGCTGTAGCACATCCTTGTACTTGGTCTGCTTGTGAAGGTCTGCCATCTGAAGACGAAAATTATACGATAAGTTGCTGTGCTCTACAAGTTCCTTTGAATTATGCTCAACCAAATCAAAGTTCAATTTCGATTTCTATGGTACGTCTTAGTCCGCCAAATCCTAACAATAATACTCTATTTGTTTTAAATGGCGGTCCTGGTGAATCCGGATTAGGTCTTGTTTCAGTTCTAACTTCATTAATTCCAAAACAATATGGTATTACACTAATTTTTCCAGATCATCGTGGAACAGGTTTTTCAAGTCCTTTAGGTTGTGATAATCAAAATTCACAAAATATTACAATGGATTGTATAATTTACTTAAAGAATCGATGGACTATTGAAGGATTAAATCAATTTTCTACTACTTCTGCAGCTATTGATTTAGCTATTCAAATTCAATCTTCTCAATCAATCGGTCGAATAGCTATCTTAGCTGTATCATATGGTACCTATTGGTTAAATCGTTTTCTGACTCTCTATCCAAATCTAGTACAAGCAGCTGTAATGGACAGTCCATTAAATCCACTCTTACAAGCATTTACTACATATGCTATACGAGGAAATTCTATTGCTTTACAATTTCTTGCTTATTGTCATTATCAAATTGAATGTATTCAACATTTTCCAAATGATCCACCTGATATAATGCTCTATAAAATCTTACAAGAAATAGATTCGAATAAACAAACATGTATTAATACATATTTTGCAAAATATAAATTTACATCACGTTTAATTAAATCGACTTTTTTTTCAATGTTTCAATCGGCTTCAAATTATTATGATCGTACTGTTATTCCAGCAGTCATATTTCGACTTAATCGTTGCAATAAAGAAGATGTAGATGCTTTAAATTTCTTTTTTACAGCACAAGGTTTAATACCTTCTTCGTCGAATGAACCATCACCGAGTGATACTAATGGTCCACTACTTAATTCCGATGCTTTATATTATAATATAGCTTTTTCTGAACTTTGGTTATATTTGAATCAATCTGAAGTAGATCAACAAACATTAAATATTTGGCAGAATACTACAATAATCGCTCCAGATTCTCTTCCTAATCTAATTGACTTAAGACAAGCATGGCCAAAATATTCGATAGATGAATATCGATATCATCTTGCAAATTCATCCGTACTTATGATTGCTGGTCAATTGGATGGTGCAACACCACATGATCTAGCGTCTTATTTAGCATCGATTACGAGAAAAACACGAACATTCTATTCAATTCCATTAAGTGGACATATCATTCAACTTTTTCTTACTACTACAGGATATACGTGTCCACTTCATTTGATTCTTTCATGGACATTTCCTGATCTATTTCCAGCTGAATGGAATGATCCCACATGTTTACAAGATCTACCAACAATGATTGATTTTGTTGGCGCAACTGAAATGGGACAAGCAAGCTCATTAAAACTTCTAAACGTCAGTCTACCATTTGGAAATACAAACATTTCTGAATTCAAAAACCGAGGTTCTTCTGACTGTTTAGCAACATCATATATCTTCATTTTATGTTTAACATATGTCGGTAGATTTTACTTTAATATATTCTAACAACTTTATTCTCTAAATAAGAACATCTATTTTTTTAGTCATTTTTTTTTATTAATACCCTGTCCATTATTTGTGAATTTATTCTATCGATAATAAAAAGTTCCTAAAAAAGAAATATCTAATCGATATTTTAATTTAGAGCTAAAGGAAATTAATATATTTATCGACCTTTTTCTTCAAACTCATATAAATACTGTTTATATAATCAACATTTGGCACAAAATAAAACTTAAAATATGGAGAAATATCTTTGAAAGCATTAATTATAATATGAAAAGCTTTTCTAATTGATGCATAAATAACTCGCTTGCAATTATCTCAACAGACATCAAGATATTATTAGCACGTTAAAAGTATCGATAATCCTCTGTTATTTACAAGTGACCTACTTTTTATGTATATTATTCATGCAGAAGAACAATCCACACACGTTTTCTTTGAAAAAAAAATTTCTGATGATGTATTTGCAAAATACTTAATGTTGCAATCATTTTGTTTCATCCTCTACATTCATTTCCTTCAAAAAAAGTAGAACAAGAATGATGAAAATAGGAAACCAATGAGAATATATAAAATGGCATCATGGAGATATATTTCTGTGCTTTATGCACAATATTTTGGTATTCCATTATTAATTTTGGGTATATTAGGTGATATATTAAATATAATAATATTTTCAATAGTGCCTACATATCGTCAAACACCTTCAACATTTTATTTATTATGTACAGTAATTGGAAATTTTATTCATTTAACAATTGCAATAACTACACGAATACTTAGTATTGGTTTTGATAATGATTTAACACGTTCATCACTTTTATGGTGTAAAATTCGTCAATTTATTATTTCAACTTATGTTCCTTTAGCATTAACATGTGAATCATTAGCAACTTTTGATCAATTTTTAATAACATCACGTAATGTTCGTTTACGACATTTGAGTACCATAAAATATGCTCATAGAATTGTTATTATTTGTATTATTTTTTGGCATATACATAGTATTCCTTTTCTTGTCTACAATGAAATACAGTAAGTTAAATTAACATTGATTTAATTCAAGTACTATAGATATACAAATGAATCCGAGAATCATTTCTGCACTTTAATTCGGCTTTATGTTCTATTTATTTTTTTTGTCCTCAAAGGAGAAAACTATAACATGACAGTATGTGAAGGAATACTTTAGAATAGACGTGAATTAACATAATAATAACGTCTCATAAGTTTATTACCTGTTGGGGGGGGGGGGGGGGGGCAGCCACCGTTATTATTACGAATGAATTATTTGAGACAACGTTAGTAATTAGTGATTTGTGAAAAATTGAACATTTGTAAAATATACTCTGATCTAATTCGAGTGTTGCTTATCTAAGAAGAATGATAAATGAATAGAGTTCAAAATTTTATATCTATTAAAGTTCATTTCTGTTATGCATTTAATAAATTCTCAATAGAAATATTACATTAATGAACATTAGAATTCTATACAAATTTATTTAGTTTTATTATACCTTTAGAATTGTATATTAAAATGATATTTTTAGGTCAAATAGATGTATAATCAATAATGGAATATTGTCTATTTATTGGTCATATATACATTTTTTTTGTGTTTTAATGGCAATTCCAACAATAACATTAATTACATTTGGTTTTCTTGCATATAGAAATATTCATCGATTAACAAACTCTGGTCAATTAATTGGAGCTGATCGTCAATTAGTAATGATGGTTTGTTTACAACTTATTCTTGTTGTTATATCAACAATACCTTATGGAATATATAATACATATATTTTAGCAA
Organism: Macrotrachela quadricornifera; assembly: GCA_022393335.1. Classification (NCBI taxonomy): domain Eukaryota; kingdom Metazoa; phylum Rotifera; class Eurotatoria; order Philodinida; family Philodinidae; genus Macrotrachela; species Macrotrachela quadricornifera. Next base: position 338,645 of record JAJEKB010020807.1, on the reverse strand, counting down.
CATCTAATATGAATAAAAATACTGAACAACTTGATAAAGATTTTTTATTTTTAACTATAACAAGTTTATTAGGTACTTTTAATTTTGGAGTAAGTTTTATTTATAAAATAATTCTTTCATTTAAATTTCGTATATATATATATATAGGGTAGTTTTTATGTATATCTTATTGCTTCAAATCGTTTTCGTCAAATAGTTCGAGAGCATTTATTCTTTTGTTGGAAAAAACCAAATAGAGTTAATCCAAATACAAGATTTTCAATTGGATAATCATCTATTAATTATATGAATTCTTATTTAAAAAGAACAATTTGCTGTACATATTTATTTCTCTGAATGAAAAAAAAATCTTTAAATAAAATTACTATTTCGAAATAAAAAAGAAAATATTTTATATTGATTCAATGATTATTCATATAATGAAACAAAATATACTCATGAGATTTTGTTGTTTAATAAACACTGTTGGTTCAAATGCAACTTGATCTTTTACGATATCTAAAGATATTTTTTTTACTGATTGATACAAGAAAATTAGGGAACAACAATCACGTGAAATAAATATACAATAGTAAAGAAAATAAAAATTTTCTGTTTTGATTGTATGGTGCAATTCACAAACTGAAAGTCTATAGATCAATGTTGTATACATTAAGTGTTTCCATAATCTCTCATTTAATACCTACTGTGATCTTGGTAGGATTTCAATTATATTCTGACAAAATCGTGAGTTCTTTTCATAATGTCAACAAAACATTGTAATTTTTAAAGAAATGTTTAGGAAAATTTTTCTACAAATGTGTATCAAAGGAATCAGATTAATAAGAGAAATTATTTTTATTTTTGCTGAATCTTCTGGTGAATATACGTCATCATTGATAACAATATCATGTGCTTGCTAAAAAGTCATCAGATAACTTATGTCTTTTTTTATAAAAAAAAGTAAAAGAATAACATAAAAAGACAAAAGAATTTCTTATTCATCACACACACACATTCATCATCTACATTAAGATAATATAATACTTTCTATTTTATATTTTACATCACAACACATTTTTGATCATATTAGATAAAAATACTAATGATACCCTGTGGAAAAGTAATTTTTGGTTTTCTAATTATGATTACAATTGGTGTGTTTGCGACACAAATTGGTTTTGGTATCTACTATCTTCATAAACCAGTTGACTTAAAACACTCCGAACTTTTAGTCATATTAACTTTAGTTGGCGGTTGCAGTGGTATCTTATCGATTGTATTTGTCTCATGTTGGTGTTATAGCTGTTAGTTTGAATTGATTTCATCGAATTCAATTTATAGTAAATGACAGACCTTCTACTAATGAAATAATTGATTTTGTATACAAATATACCATTTGTTCAACTTCGAAACGAATATTTTGTTACTAACAGAAACATTCTGAACGATCTTTTATGCTTTTTTAAACTGGTTTAAAAGTCATATGGAATTTGCTTTTTAGATAAAAATTTTAATTGAGATAATATATTTTATATAAGTATTGATCAAGCGAAACAAGTTTGAATTGAAATATAAAAGATCATGTTAAAATAATATCTCGTCATTTTTGTAATTATTTAGAACAATATTACAAGACATATCACATATACTATCGGAGTAACATGAACGTTTACTAATATGTTTTTTTCAAAAATCATAATTCACTGTAAACTAACAAAAAAAACGAAACAAAATTCTGTATGATCAGTTTTAGCTGTCACAAAGGAATCATTCTTTTTTATATTAACGAAAAATTTCGTTTTTTAAATTTATATATTATACTTCGTATCGAAATTTTATTAAATAGCTGTTTAACTTTAAAAAACTGCAAAAAAAAATAGAAAAGGTCAGAAGAAATTTGAAATTCTCTTTACGCACATGAATTTCTCAATATGTTTAGTAGTTAGAATAGCTTTTATCCTATTGATTCATGTATTATTAAGCATTCGATTACTGAAATGAGTTGTTTATCGAAGAAATCAGTTATAATTCATAGGCTCAAGATGTTTAAAAGATAGTTCAGATGAGTTCATAACTATTTTAGGCTTAATGATTTATTAGCTGAACTTTACTCAATCTTAACTAAATTTTGAGTCGACTGAACGTTTGTTCGGCGATATATTCGGAAATAATAAACATCAATAATAAATAGAGCAAGAAAACAAAAAAAAAATAGTTTTAAACAGTATTGACCTTTATTGTCTTTCACAAAAACAAGAAAATTATGTGAATATTATTTTGATGATAGTCATCCATATTTCATATGTAAGCACTCAAATAAAACGTATATATTTTTGAATCCTTATCGTATTCAAATTGATTGATCGAAAATTCAACACCTGGTCGCAATAAAATTTCATCTTCTTCATCAAATGCCGAATCATTTTTAATAGATAATGCTCGTCCATCATTATACATTTTCTCTAGACATATAATGAAAAATGCATTTCGTATACGCTTTTTGGCAACATCTTGATTTACGCTAGTTGAAGTAAATCCAAGCCATTTATATGATGCTTTACCCACTGCACGTTTATAAGCACGTAACTCATGAGCACGAAGTTTATCGCCACGATAAACTTTCAAATTTTCAAAATCAGATGAATTTTTATTGAATTGTAATAATAGAACTTTACAGAAAGGACCAAGAGTATCGATTTTACTATAATCTCGCGTACGTAGGAACCTATTTACTGCTCCCGAAAGAAATGAAGGACACGTATATAGATAAATGCATTGACGACCAATCTCCCTAATGTCAGTTTCATTTAGGTTTATTAAATCTTGAACTAAATTTTCAGCTTCTAATTCTTTCCCATTTAACTTTCCTTCAGTGCGAATACCGTTGACAATAGTGGAAATGCTGGTATTCCTTGAAGAAGTTAAACAAGATGCAATGATTGGATCTTCTATGAAATTTTTAGGATTATAAAAAGCCAAACATCGGTATCGTCGACGGAGTCTTTTCATTTTTGATATGTTTCTCTTCACAGGACAAGCGTTCCCATTCTCATCAAGTTGCATTCCATGATCGAAATTGATTAGCTTCTCGTTTAATTCGATTGCAGACAATTGCGATCGATAGACACGTTCGATAGCAAGCTCTTCATCTTTTGGATAACTGTACCATCGTTCAAAGGGTTCCGCACCAGGATTACTGTATGCTCGATACATCCATAGACATGAAGTAGGACTGCATGCACGTAGTGAATTGGGTGAATTTGTTGCTGGCGATATCTTCAATGTGAGACAAAACAGTTGACGAATACAAACACTGTATACGATAATTTCTGCAGTTTTACTTACGATACTACTTGCTGGAAATGAAGATGCTAGACTGGATATGATCTCGTCATCAATAGCATATTTTCTAGTCCATTCTATTGCTGTCTGGCTGAATAGGTCAAGATTATCACGAAGTAATAAAGCCACTTCTTCATTAATAAAATATTCAGGTGTTGGATTGCGAATAAGTGACATAACATCTTGCAACAACGAGCGTACTGTTGATATAGGAGTAAAATTAGCATGATAGATACATAGCACTCCAGCAGCATCGACATTAGGATGAAAGATTTTTGTATCGAAGCGAAAATGTGGTACTTTAAATGGATATGGAAATGGAAATGTTAATGATAGCTGAAACTTTCCGTCTGCATATGGCGTTCCATACGGACCATCCATATAAAGTCTCCATTTTTCTAAATCATTTGGATAGTATGATTCAGCAGACCATCCAGGCTCCGCATTACTTTGCAGATCCTTAAGTTCTCGTGAAAGACGTTTGTGTTGTCTAAGAGACCAAATCTGTTCTTGCGACATGATGATTTTCCTCGAAATAAAATCATTTTTGTAATAAAATAAAAATCTATGAGTGTTAAATGTTAACAGATATCAGTTACACTACCACGAAACTCGAAATAAACTATATTGAGTCTATCAAAGATCTTCGTTAAACAACTAAACTTCAATTCAATTTAGTTCATGAATGTTCAAGCGATCATCTATCAACTTGAGCTTTTTCCAAACATACTTTCTGTTATTGTACTAGTTAAAGTTATGTGTCGTTATTAACTATCTTTTATTTTATTAATAAAAATTAGAATCTGTTCATGAAAGATGAGAACGAAGCAATGATGTTATTAATTCATAATTCAATCTATGAACATAGACTCATACATAATGAAGAAAATACGTCAAACCTAATTTTCGCGAATAATCATATTGAGATAAATATTTTGGTTATGACACTTATTATTTCTCAACCGATGAGTATAAAATTTGAGCGATATTAAAGTTCGATTTTTTTTGGAGCGTAAATTGCTATCATGACTCGATCTATTCATTCATAATAGAATCATCACTGTTAAAATGGTCACATTTCGTGAATATTAATTTTTTCGTAAAGTTGATCATCGTTCTATTGAATAAACAATTACTAAAAGGCATTTTACATCATCCTTTTGATCGTGTAATAGTTTGATTACTCTATGCTAAGCATAAGTCTGATGTTATTTTTTTTAATATAAATATGATTGAATAACAAATACTCAAAAAACAAAGTATTGTATTTCAGTCAAAACTGTCGATCTTAGAGCAGATTATACCTTCATAAGATGTAGCCATCTATCGATATTTAAAAACTTAAATACAACTTCTGTTGATCGTTTTAAGAGCTGACATTGTTGAAATGATGCTAGTGTTTATTCTTGATGTTGAAGGGAACAAACACCAACACTGGAGGTATATGATAATTTTTAGATAGTTTTTTGATTTTTTTTTTCAAGAGGCAAATTTTAGTCGTAAGGTTAGAAATATTAAAACAAAAAACTTGATATTTATCGTAGGGTTAAAGGATTTGATATAGATGGAGATACTATATAAGACTGTATTATTACAACAATTTACATCCAAAAATAATGACTATCGACCTTGTTCGAAGTTATATTTATTTATGCATAAAGAAGCAGTAGGTGTCATCACCGAAAGTATTCACGTAAATGTGATTGATGACTTGATATAATATAATAACAATCTCAATTATGAAATCTCAATGGATCTTTTTACAGATAAATGGGTTAGTCCTTCTGTTAACATTACAGCAAGCATTTTACTCTATGTATATAATTTTCCTAGAATATGTCGGCATTGAACTACTATATGAAGCGCCCGCTTAACTATAAGTAATTATAAAGCAGATTAATGTTCATGAGTCTATAATGATTAGTCGTATTGAAAGATTATAATAATCTAAATGTTCAGACCCTGACAGTGAATATCAACAAATTCTCGATTACATTGAAGAACATTATATCAGTCGATTGTGTGAATGTTCATAATAGCTAGCAATTTTTCGCATTCGTTTTTGGAAATTTGGTAGTATGTATATCGAATAACATGTGTGAAACTGACAGTAACGTCGAAGCATGGTGTCGAAAATTTAACTATATGTTTCAATGTATACATTCAATTCTACGCACATTTATAGATAGTTGATCAATGAAGAAAATAATATACATTTAGATATCATTAATGCTATCTGACTGTTCCTATGGTACCAAAGCGATAAAACGAATACTTGAACATACGGCTAGGCAATTTCATGCAAAGTTTATATACAGACGTCATGGACCAGTTATAATACATCGGATGTTTTTTAACTGAGCTAAGAATCTTTTTTGTTATTATTAACAAAAAATATCTTTGTATAATTTATACACATAAAATTACAACAAATGACGGCAATATACGATAATATAAGATTGCCAGTTAAGTTAAATCAGTAAATCAGAACTATCATGCCTTAGATTTAATACGATTCTAATGACAAGTATTGATTTCGTGTATATAAATTATATACTTTTGATTTATATCAGTTTCAATTACATATATTTAATACTAAATATTAACATAAAAACGAAATATTTATTTTAGCAAATGAAATGTATTTTTTAGGTGTAAGAAAAAAAAAGAGTGAGATAACAGTTGCAAGCCGTATTATACTTGACCATCTACGACTGCTTTAAGATTTGTTCCTAGAAAATACATTTCACTAACAGTAATATTAGTTTTGTGTATGTATGATGTACTTGCATTGTTCAAGATATTTATAGTATATCAAACTTGTCTTTTAGTCTAACTTTTTCTTTACAATTATAAATAATCTTTATTTCTTTAACGCAAGTCTTCCTACTCCTTTTATTATCTTTAATCTCCTCATATTTGATCTCGTTAGTATAAAAATATTCAAAGAAGTACATTGACTAAAGATTATTTTCAGATGTAAAGAAAAAGTTAGCTCAGGATAATTTTGATGTTTTTCTCGAAACTATGTACTATTTTATGATGATTGACAAAAAAATTTACTAGACTTGCCAATGTTTTTAAGTTTTACTGGTTGAGAAAGAAAGGGAATTTCTATAGTGACCTCTTTATTTTCTCCAGTATCCTTGTAATCTTTAAGTTTTCATGGTACTCTTTCAATATCAAGAGCTGCTTCAGCTCTGAAGCTAAACGAGATTATGAGGTATTTCAGAGTGTATTTTTTATTTTATATTACTAAACTGATCTAGCTCTGATTTTCGAAATCTACAAGATGTAAAATTTTACAAAGGTCGAAGACTACTGATTTTAAGAGTCAAGCATCAATTCGCACAAAGATATAAATGTAGCGATACTCACCTTTCAGATCAACGAAATTTTTGTTTATTCTCAGTGAAAATTATCTTCCTTAATAAAAGAAGACAGTTAAATGTACATTTTCCTGCTTTAAAAAAGGCGTATGCCACATATACATCCTTTTTCATGTGCTTTTCTTGGTGTTTTTTTTTGCCTTATTGAATTTCAGAATGCAAAACTTAACTTATACAAGAAACGACGAATCGACATATTATTTTTATTTTGTTTTCTTAATTATCACACTCGAACGTGTTTACAATAAATACTGTAAGTATCCACGATTGTTCAATTAACACAACTATCACTGTATAAGCAGACAAAAAAAAATCACAATGGAATTATATGGTACCACTCTCGTCTATAACATGTAATAAAAAAGAGAGAAAGGAGAGAAAAATTAACAAACAATAAAATGTTAAAGGTCACGTAGATAAAAAAATGTCAAACTATTGAATGAAAAAACAGCGATGTTCTTCACGCATACATCGAACTCTTTTTATCCGAAAAAACAATAACCTTGCTAGTCGTATTTACTCTTACAAAATGCTTCCTAGTAAAAATATTCTTGTGAAAGGACGAAAGACTTAAATCCAATTTAAAATTCATTTCCATCTTTTCTTTATATAAGTTTGAACATATTCGTCTAGTGCCTCTTCATTGACTATTTAAAAGAGATCTTTTACTATAGCAAAGGGACAGTAATAAAACTAATTTTAATCTGTTCCTAAATGCTCTTAGAACTAATTCTTTTTGAGTTTTAAACTAAAGTTGAGTACAGGGAATCAATCATCTAGGCAAGAGTAAATCAAATTCTAAGCTCTTATTAATAAGAATCAAGTGAGTGATAAAATAACAAAAACTTACTTGTAAATCAGTAGTCTGTCATCGTTTGTCGGCTGTATTTGAAGTAACGAATGATGTACATCAGAATATTTATACGTCATTTTTTTTTCTTTTCTCTTTTCTGTGTCTCAAAAAAATATTTACTGAATTTTTTTTCGAGCTGCTTTAGTCGGTATATTCATACAAACGTGTTCTTCAATACAAATTTGACGGAGTACGTCAGCACTCTATGAAGTCAATAAATGCTTTTGCTCTCTGATAGTGGATTCAAGCAATATATTACTATCGAATTACAATGTAACTACGCTCAATTGCGATAAATAAGTCACAAGTACGCGTAACTGTATTGCATATTTTTGAAATTTCTAGTAATAAAACGGTCATGATTAGTGTGTAATTGTACTATTATTTTTATTTTGAATCATTGAAAACTTTTAATTTATAACATGTAAAATATTTCAAAAAAATAGTTTTTTTTTACAATAAATATTTTACAAATAATTTTTTTTAATATAAAAAAATTCAAATATTACTAATTGAAAAAATTATAAAACTGAAAAACAAAAATTTCTAAAATCTAAAGGAATAAAAACTAATTAAAAATCATCAATAAAAAGCTAGCACAAATAGTGTACTTGTTTTAAAGATGAAATGACTTCTTATCAAGCTTTTATATGATTTTAAATCTTTTGGACATTATACAATCTTATAATCTAAACACGTTAAAATTGATTGTTATACACCCATTAAAGATAAGCATGGTATTGAGTTATGTAGTAGAATAAAATGTTCTATAGTAATACTATAACTTTATTTGATGGATCATGTGTCTGAAGAAAAAAAAAACCTTTTCAATATCGTACTAGAGTACTAGCATATAATTTTTTTTATATAATTAAAAGATGTTTTGTGTAACTGTTGATATTAATATAAATACAGAGAGATATTACTGAAAAAGATCATAAAAAAAGCTATTTAGATGTTATGTTCGGCTTTGCAATAGAAGAAACGCGTTACCGTTACCGATCGGTCACGTAATCAGATAATTGGTAACTTTTCTCGTCATCGATGACGAGTAACAGAAATTCTATAATTCTAGGAAGTTTGATGAAAGGTTTTCGATGTCAAGGAATCTGAATCGTACGACCAGTTCTCAAAAATTACAGACTTGGCTATCTTACAAGAAAAAAGGGTATGCTTCCAGAAAATATTTTCTCCACTATTGTAAAGAGAACAAATGATGTTATTCAAGTCATATGAAATGAGAACTTTCGATATTTCGTATATGAACAAGGATAACACTACGTTTTATTCTAGCAATACTCCATTGATTTTATCAAATTTTTATAATCAATAATAAGCTGTGTAATTTCTAGCGTATCGCACCTCTGAATCTGTAATTTCTAAAAGAAATTCTACTGAATGAAATGTTATCATTCGATTTATTTCAATTTATATTAGAGGCTGATTATTTTTGTCAATTCTGTTCAACTTTTGCAAATATTTGTCATTTTGTTTCATTTGAACTATAAAAGTAAAGAAATCTATATATCAGAATAAAATGATACTCATTCTGAAATTAATCCAGTATTTTGGCTAATAATACTCTTGTAGTCTTCCAAAATCTTATAAATTACATGCTTGTAGATTAATGATTCGTATGCTATTTTTATATTTAATTTCAACAATGTCGAATAGCTACTTTTCATTTGCAAATCTAAATTAAGTTTTATATTTTCGACAAATGGTAGATTTGAAACTTTCATATGTTATAGAAAACGATTAATTTCATAAGAATTCACCTTTGTAAATTTAATGAATGAGAGATAATATAGAAATTAATATTAGTTTTGTTTGTATGAAAGTTTCGAATTAGAAGAACTTATCCAAGTAAGGAACAACAGTTGATTTATCATTTAGAGTAAGTATTTGATCAAATGGTGATTATTTTTTTATCAGATAAGATTATATGAGTTTATAAAATGATATTTGTTCAAAATATTTGACAAATAAATGGAAAAAAAGAATAATTTCATTGATGATATCTCGTTTTGATCCTATGTTATAGAATTAAATTTTTCAAATAGATTCGTTTATTATGATTAACAAGACGATACTGCTAATACATGAGCAAGAGAACAAAATACTGTATACCAAAGAGAAATAAAATCATTTTTTAAATTATCATTATTTAATACTATTGAATACAAAAGTTTAAAATTTATTTAAATAGAATAGAATTTCGATTTATACTCATGTTAAAAAATGAGAAGATGCGATTTTGAATATAACACAAACTACGATAAGAAATTCGTACTATATCTAATACTATCACCAAAACAAAATATTTTATTTGTGATAGGATCAATATCAGTGTAAAATTACGATGGCATTGATCATCATCTGAGCAGATCACAGACTCACTGATATAACGATATTAACGGAGACGTTTTCATGAATATAAAGAATTCGCCATTCCGTGTTAATACATCAGACTTTTTCAATATTATTTGTTAACCACCATAAACTGTCTAAATCTAAGGAATATATCTCTAATAATAAATTTATTTAATTGAAGATACAAAAAAAAATGATCATTTTTTCTTATTTATTTATTAATTTGATGATGATTTTCTAAGTTGATCGAATACTGGGATACACACTTTGCAAATTTCTTCAATATGACGATCATCTGTTCCACAACATCCACCGAGTACATTTAAATTTTTCAATTTATATAAAAGTGCTTGATTATCTATACTAAATTCTTGTGGATTACCATCATCAAGTTCCTTACTTTGATTAAGTTCAGCATGACTCTTTTTTGAGGCATTACCATTAATTGCATGAATTCTTCTAACCCAATCTTCTTCAGGCAGCAAAGCATGTGCAATATGACTTGGATACACACAATTTATCATATAATAAATAGGTGTATTGTTAGTAGCTTCATCTACAATTTGTATCGCTTCTTTCAAGGTTTGTCCTGTTATTAATTTTCCATTCTGTTCGATTGTAAATGAGATAACAACTGGCATACTAACTTCTTTAGCAGCTCGTGCAATTCCAATTGCTTCTTCAGGATAATTCATTGTCGTACCAGTAATCATATCAGCCTTTGTTTGACTAAGAACTTTGATTTGTTTTGCATGATAGATTTGTGCTTCTTCAGATGACATCATGGTGGAAGGATTATATCCATCTCCACGTGGACCAATAGCTGCATTGACAATCATTGGACATTTTTCTGTTTCATATTTATCACGAACATCACAGAGTATTTCCATTGATTTACAATTAATTTTAACGATATCATCTTCAGAATATCCAACCTTTTTTAACCAATCAGGATTGGCACGCCATGTTGCACTTTCTAGAATTAATCCAACATTATATTTCCGTGCAATATTAGCAAATTTGCTTAAATAATTTCTCATCCATTGACATCCAGATTCATCCTTTAGGACGATAAATGAAGCAAAACAAGGAAGTTCAATATGTTCATGATAAACCAAAGTTGTTTCCAAACCACCACTTGTAATAAAAAAATCACCAGACAATTGTGGCAATTGATTTCTATATTTTGCCATAATTAAATAGTATAATAAACAATTGATTCTATTCGTATAAGATAAGTTATATATCTTAAAATAATATTTCAATTTAATTATATACAAAGATATTGTCTATTTCCTACAAAATCTAACTTATGCTACGAATGTATTTGATACTAGAGTTCGACAGGATCCACAAATTTTCGATCAGTACTCCAATCGTATTCTTGATATATAATGGGACTTTCAGTTTTCATTCGCCTCTACTAGATTAAAATTAACTTTCAAATATATTATTCGAAAGAGTATAATATTGGTCGCAATCGAACTCACTGATGAATAACATGATGCCGAATGTGTTAATAAAGTTAGTACTTTTAATTTTTTCTCTTTGAAAATATATCCGAAAATAACTTAACAATGGTCAGGTTTACAAAAAATGTTAGTTAAAATGTGATAAAATATGATAGCGAGTGTTGAATAGCAACTAAATTTTATCTGTCTTATGATATAGAAAAAAACAATATTGTTATTCATTCTTATGCGTATCTTTCAATCCTCAATCCGACAAAATAAGACACAGCTGTTACGTACCCATCTTTTTCCTCCTCTTCTTTACGTTGGCTCAAATCAAATACGTGATTACAAAGAAAAAAACAAAATATATTATTCACATACTTCTTACATTTCATTGATAGTACACGAACAAAAAAATAAATTACAATGAATTAAAATTTTTACCAAGCACTAGAGATGAAGAATATTTCATTTAAAAATAAAACTTTTCCTCTTAGATCAAAATAAAAATGACTGTAAAAGATAAAAATATCAATATTTGATCAATCAGTAATGCTTTCATTGAAAACAAATTATTTTCAAACAAAAAAGATTTCAATCAGAATAACAATTTGGTCAATATTTATCTCTCATTTGACTTAAATGAAATACAAATAGTACAAAATTTTTGATGATCGATTTTTCACTCTATTATTTGATTAAAATACTGAAAAATTAAGAGGGCCTTAGAGTACAATAGCACATTTTTTTTTGAGAACAGAAAGAAAAGTTAATATTCCTAATCAGGACACTTTTTTGTAGAGACAGGAATAATTTTCTCTTTAGTTAATTGAATAATAAATCCATATCCTGAAAATCGGTGAAAAATTGGCATTCAATCATGATTTATCCAAATAATGATTGTGGGCTGAAACGCGATAAATCGCCATTTTTTCTCGACTATTTTTGCAATAAACTGTGAGATTTCTAGCCGGTTTTTGTCCTCCATACATCAATGCTCTATGCTATGTAATTCGTATATATTTAGTTTTTCTTATGACAATCAAAACATTTTATTATTTAAAAATATATTTATTGAAAACTAAGTTAGACTACAGGATATTCTAGAATACAACGAACAAAAACAACATAAGAATGACGTTTATACGTTGTGATTGATATTTAAAATTGTATTTATTTTTATTTATAAATTCAACATTTAAGAGAGAGAAAATTAATAAAAATTTTGAACAGAGATCGAAACGAGTAGATGTTAAGATGGGACGAAGCAAGACGGGATTGAAATACAGTATGTAAAAAATTGATTTGGAGGGTGGAATGAAGGTGAAATTTCACTGAAGTTCTATCGCAACGAACTTTGCGTTAATTTTCCAGAAAATTTCGCGAATCTGTTACGATTCTAAGATTAATCGTTTTTTATCGAGGATTCTTTGGTTTAAATTTGAAAATCGGATGTGTGTAATCTATATATATAAAGGAGAAAGTTCATCTGCCTGTCTGTTTTTTATGCATTTGGATATCGCATGAGTTGGGGGTGCCAAAATTTTCATGGCATACTCTTAGGTCTCGAAGAAGGTCAAAAGGGATCAGGATGACTGGCGAGAGGATTGAGCTGAAATCTCAAAACAGGTTATGATACATTACAATTTTCCTTAGTTTTACAAAAACTTCAGAACATATGCTGCCATTGTTAGAATATCCATCTGTTAGTATCAGTTTTTTGCACTGGGTACTGATCTAAAATACGGAAATATGCATGAGTTAAGAGAAAGACTATTAGGCCCCCACACTATTTGCTGAATTATCCGATTTAAAAATGAATATAAGTGTATGCACGGCAGGATATGTAGTAATAATAGATGAAAAGGTCTTAATCAAGCCTTCTATACATCTTCTGTCGTTTTCTGACATGATAAGTTTCCAGTATGAAGATTTCTCGAGCAATGCCGGGTACTACCACTAGTCTAATATAATTAGAACGATCGATTAATTCAAAAATTTTACCAAATTTATTTGTTCATTGCCAGTTGATAATACTTCATGTTGCTGACATAAAGAAAAGGTAAGAATTATATAGGAAGAAAACTTTATTGAATGATTATATGAAATGAAACAATAAGCACAAAGAAGAAATAAGAATGAATAAATGAAAAGAAGAAACAACAAACAACTGAAGAAAAAAAAGAAAACAAGAAGACTACATTATTGCTTGATTAAATGAAACAACAAACAAGAAACGAAAAAGAAGGCAGGTAAGAGAAAAAAATTCTATATGTACATTAACAAAAGAGCACATGAGTCGAGCAGTCTCATCCACACAATTTGTCAAGTACGACTCGACAACGCAGCATGGAGCCAACGTAATCTTCCAACTGCTCCTTTGTTAATGGACAAGAAGAATTTTTTGTCTTACCTGTTTTAGGAGCACGATGAGGACGACCAATGTAGGTAAGACGCTTAACTGGCTTGACTCGTCTTGGTCGGAGATGTTTTGCTGATGAGTCTAACTATGATGGTGCCGATAGCGGTGATGACGGCGACGAAAGAAGATAGTCGACCAGCATGTGTTGTGGTGAAGATGTTGGACTTGGTGGTGATGGCGAAGATGGTAATGTTGATAAATTTGGTGGTGAGTACGATAGTAATGGTGGTGGATAATTTGGTAATGCTGGAGACGGTGATGATGATGGTCGGAGTGGTGAAGATGGTAACAATGGTGATGGTGGATCTGACCAGCTGGGATCTTTGGATGTGAAACACATTCGAGTGGCAGTCATTTGTTGATGATGTTGCGAAGAAGATGATGAGATGAGGATGATAATTGTTTGAATGATGCTTTACACTGAGAAACACTCGCTTATATACAGTTTGGAAACAAAGACGTCTATTCTCTGATAAGGCCTTTGTTACATACAATGCTCCTCTTGTCTATATATATAAAGAAGAAAGTTTGTCTGTTTGTTTGTCTGTTCGCCTATAACTCAGTCCCAGTAAAAGCGAATGCGTGGAAAAAGGAAGAAAGGAAAAATATAAAAGAAAAATATAGAAAAGAAAATATAGAAAAGAAAAAATATCGAAGAGAATATAGCGAAGAGGAAAAATATCGAAAATTAATATGTCTAAATAAGACATTATATATATATAAAGTGATAAATCTAATTAAGTAGATGAAAAATGACTAGGGAGAATACAATGACTTAGAATAAATGTCACTTCACATATGATAATGAATCTTCATTTTCTTTTTGATTTAATATTTTTAGCAACAACATAAGACGGTACATATGCAGAATGAACATAGTATCTATAATATACGTATAAAGGAAAGAAAGAAAAAAAATATTAATTGGATAAAAAATAGCAGCTAATGAACAGAAGCT
>JAJEKB010020807.1:207058-288872 GCA_022393335.1 Macrotrachela quadricornifera | reverse complement strand
AAAATATAATGTTATCATCATTAAATATTGAGATTGTTGTGGAAACAGATTGGTAAAATTTAATGAATAAACAGAATATGTCATAAAACATGTCATACCTAAAATATAAATAAGAATATTTTATTTCGAAATTCTATCTAATATTAAACCAAATAAAATATTCTTACATAGACCAACTTGCATTCCAAAGGCTAATGCAAATGATAATAAAGTGACACAATTCAAAATTAAACATGCAAATATTCCATTCATGATAAAAAATAATGGTTTTCTTTTAAAATATAATTGTACGGATATAACAGCATTATAAGTATCTTCATATGGTGCTCTATCTTCTGCTCGAATAACAGCCATATCTGTTCCATTTAATTCCCATAAAGGATGTTCAATATATCCACTAGTATCAATAACTATACTATCATTTTCTGTATAAAGAATTCTATTTTCTCCTTGACTCCATGATGTTAAATTAATACTACACATTTGTTTATCAAATGGAAACATTCCGACATTGAAATTACATCTTGTTCTTATTGTTAATGCTGGTAATATCATATAAACTTGACCTGTATAATAAACAGACGCTAAACTATAATCATTAACTGTGAGATAACCACTTGCATCTGCTGAATTTAAAATCATTGTATCTGGTATCCATAAACTTTTAACTGGTAACATAACTACTTCAATACTATTATTTGAAGCATTTGGTGCCCATGATAATCGATCATCAAACCATGTTTGTGAAATAAATGTACTTGATGTCATTATTTGTTGTTTTTCATCTATACCTATGATTTGTAGTAATGAAGCAGTTATATCAACAGATACTTGATCCTCTGGCCTTATGTTTTTATTATAACCATTTAATAATGTTGTTATTAATGTTTGTTCAGCTAGTTGTGAAGCCGGTAATGTTCCACAGTTACAAAAGTAAAATAAATTATATATAAGGATAATCAAAACCTGCAATTTTATCATTTTAAGATTATTTTATTTTCTAAATGAAAATTTAATTTGATTTTTAAAATAGTTTTCTTAATTATTATTTTAATATCGATCTAGAAAAGAGAAATTTAATCTTTAGTAGCATAAAATTTCATTGTGAATAAAATAGGCAAGATTTATTGTTTACATGAAATATTATCCTATCGAATAATATTTTTCTACAAAGTCTCTTTCAAACGTATCATCATCCATAATGATCTCAAAAATAAAACATTCACATCGGTAGAAACATCTATTTTCTTCTAAATGAAACCATTCAAAGAAAGAAAAATTTTTCGAAAATTTACATAAGCATTTTCTATATCTTTTTTCACTATCAGTGTCCAACACGGGCCAGATCAGGTCGTGTCATTCATCTGAATATTTTTATGTGCAAAATTCGTTTTAAATATTTATTTTGTATTTGGCAGCTCAATTGCGGTATATGAAAAAGCTTAGTTAGACAAGGGCTTATGTATCATTATACTTTTCTCTTCATTGATATAATACAATAACGTATAGTAACTCTACTGTCTGTTATTGATGATACAGAGATCTCAAATACTGTGTATACGAGAAGATAAGAGAGAACAAAAATAAATGCTATTACATACTCATGCTGTTCTAACTACTTAATGTTGACGAAAACTAAAAGACGGAAAAAGGTCAATAATATTTCCTTTGTTTTCAATTACGAAATGAGAAAAAGAAAGAGAAAGAATTGAAAAATTCAATTTTTCAAGAGAAACACTTTTCAAACTGATGAGCATTTAGTCTCTTAAAAATCGAGTCTTTTTCTATTAATAAATAGAAGTCTATCAACCTCGAATCGGATCGGATCAGGTTACCGAAAACTTAACCCATGTCGAATACTGTTCACTATGATTTGTTCTCCTTCGATTTATCATTATTTTTAAAGAGTTTCATTTTTATTCTCACATCATCCTTCTTAGAGTTGACCGTGATTAAAATAAACGCTTGTTATTATCGACAAGTAAAGATAGTTCTTTCAGAATTTACATAAAAAATGCTGATATAGCTATTATCTTCTTATATGAAGATGTAGATTTTAGAAAAATGAGTGAACTATCTTTCATTTTCAACTGGACTCTATTTTAATTGGCCAATCTTAACTATAGTTAAAAATTCATAATCTTAGTTAGATAAATTCTACAGTGATTCAATTAGAATTAACATCTTAATATTTATTTTTGAATTCAAATATTCAAAAATCAGTCATCAACTTATTTAGTGAATTAGGATATGCAGAAAATAAAAATATTCAAATAGATCAACAGAAGCTGACATTTTTAATAAAAAAAGCAATCATTAGTTGAACTAGTCAACCTTTTACACGAAGAGACCGATACGATTTGCAAAATCACAAAATATAGAGAATATCAACCATATACAAACTGAATTTTTCTGTTCAACTTTAAGAGTTAATCAAAACGTTTTCATTTGATTCGATTTTAATTTCTAATGTGTTTTTGGTGACATATTCATAGAAATGTGTACCTTAAAAGTTTTTCAAAATAAAATTTTAACGTCTTTTTTACTGAACTTTTACAGTTTCAATATTATTTTAATTCTTTAATTTCAAGAGTTGAATAATATGCGAATCGACAAGACATTATCGACTTGTTAATATGAAACATTTTCATTATTTTGGGGTCGAGATTTGACAAAATGACTAAAATTTCCGTTTTTAGAAATAAAATTTATTATTTAAAAAGTTTGTTCATAGATTTTATCAAAACTTTGCGCAGTACAATTCTATTTGATTTAAACTTTTTATTAAGAGAAAACAACTCACAGAATAGAGCTAGTACACAGACACAAATTCTAATAATAACTCGAATTATAGAACATGTTCAGCATATCTTCTACAACATGAGTCAGAGATCATGGAAGCAAGAAATGTTCATGCCCTACGGATATTGTTTCGGGACATTTGCTTCTACATCTTATCCGTTCTCATTAGACTAGTTTTTATAAGATTCCCTCTTCTTTCTGGGAAATTTTTTTGTTACCTCACCACATGTGGAGTTATTTCAATAGAAAATTAATTGATTTTCGACTTCAAATAAAATAACATGAGTGTAGAAAAACTATCGTAAATAAATCTTCAAACCGATTTTAATGAACTGATCGTTTTTCAAGTAAATGTGATTTATAAAAACGATATCTTGCAAACTGTCTAATAACATAATTAATGTGACTTTGATCTTTACTGTACTGAATATCGATGCTAAGAATTAAATGAATTGTAATCTCTTTCTCACGTACTAACCAATATCTATATATATAAAGAAGAATGTCTGTCTGTCTGTCTGTCTGTCTGTCTGTTCGCTATGTATTCAAAGACTGTACGAGCAAACGAGCTGAAACTTTCCAGAAATCTTCTATAGACCCAGGGGAAGGTCGACATACACTTTTTTTCGAAAAAAAATTAATGCTATACTTGCTACAGGCTATCTATGCAACTGACCAATAGGATTCCAGTAACTATATATATAAAGAAAAATGTTTGTGTGTTCGCTATGCATTCAGTCCCTGTAAAAGCTATGATCACCAAACTTTCCACGATGCTTCTCTAGATCCCAGAGAGGGTCGACGTGGGGTCAGAATGGCCACTTGGGTGTGGGTGAAATTCTACCCAGATAGTCCTGTAATAGCGAACGTTACCAAACTTTTTAGGATGCTTTTCTGAGTCTAGAGGTTGCTTTTAAGAGTACTTTGACCAGTAATAAGAGTAGGGTGGGGTAGTGTGGATGAAATTTCACCCAAGTTATATGAGGATGAAATTTGCATCAATTTTCCAGAAAATTAACGAATTTGTTATGATTCTAGGATTAATAGTTTCGTGTCGATAATTCTTTGGTCTAAATGTGAAAATCGAAAGCTTCTAATAGGTTATAAGAGAAAAATGTATATGAGTGTTTCCTTGATTGACAACGATGGTGTATCCATTTGTTCTCTACGACTCACAAAAATAACGTATTTGTTCTTTTTCTTGACTCACAACGATGACTTATCTATATATATAAAGAAAAATATTTGTCTATTCGCTATGCATTCAGTCTCTGTGATAGCTAGTGTCACAAAACTTTATACACTACTTCCTTAGTTCCTGAGGAAAGTCGACGTGGGATTGGAACCACCAAACGGGGTGCACGCAAAGGGCTGGGTGAAATTTCATCTTGATCAATACAGATCGAGATTCTGATGAGTCTGTTCGCTATGTATTTGGTCATCGTGAGAGATAGCATCACGGAACTATCCGCATCAGTTCCTTGAGTGTTAAGGAAGGTCGGTAGAGTGATTGGAGGTGAGAAAGGGAGGCTTTCGTGAAACTTCATCCAAGCCGTAAGAGACCGTGATCTTACTCACTTTCTAATCAAATGATGCAGTTCAATGCAAATTTGAGAGTGAGAATGTCAGCTTGAGTCCGATGAGAAGAGTCCTGTTGGAGATGCCTGATGCACAGCGGGAAAAGCTCTGTGAAAGATACCCCATGCACGGCAAGAAAAGCTCTTTAGCAGAGGTTCCAGGTATGGTGAAGAAAGCCCTGTGGAAGAGGTATCACGCACGGCGAGAAGAGCCGAATGACGAACATCTAATGCTTAGCAGGAACAATCCTATTAAAGATGCGTGACTCATGTCGGCAAAAGTCCTGTCCAAGAGGTTTCAGATATGACGCGAAAATTTCTGTTGCAGATAGCTCACCCACAGTGGGGAACAGTCCTTTAGAAGACGTGTTATGTGCAGCAGAAAAAATCGGATGGAAAATGTAAAAGTTTAACTATATTCTCTTTTCATCGGGTACCTCCGCTAGTTTACTTATAAAGGTAAGCGAATATCTTTATGATTACATGACAAGGAGTAATTAAAACCTTTAAACAGCACTTTTCTTCGTCATAGAAAAAAGCTTTAAAATTCAGACTTCATATGTAGAAACAATGTTCTAGACATTCTAATTTCACATAATCATCATTTTTGAAAACTTACTAGAAGAACGAATACAAACTAAAATTTGGTCACTAAGACTACACAGTTTAGATATATATGAAAATTTCAGATCACATTGTCGTAACAATAGAAAAAAATAGATACCTGCGAAACTTTGATAAAATTATAATTATATACTGAATTTTCTTCAGATAATATCATAATTTCTAAATTTTTTATCTAAACAACTATTTGATATTCAAATATTTTCGAATATGCTTATATTGTATACAAAATAAGTCCACATTTGGGTACTTCAATCATCAGTATTTCATTTTCAATCAAACTATTCGTGACATTCGAAATCAAAATCAAAATCACGCTCTTACTTCTCTCTAGGCTTTTTATTAAAAAATTCCGTGCTTATCTCCTATAGTGCAATTTTAATAGAAAATATTTTTTGAATAAAACATATGTCATTATATTCCGATTTTAATTTTGATTTTGAATGTCACAAATAGTTTGATTGAAAATGAAATATTGATGATTGAAGTAGTCAAATGTGGATAAAATTTGCATACAATATAAGTATATTCGAAAATATTTAAATATCAAATAGTTATTTAGATAAAATATTTAGAAATCATGATATTATCTGAAGAAAATTCAGTATATAATTATAATTTTATCAAAGTTTCGCAGGTATTTATTTTTTTTTATTGTTACGACAATGTGATCTGAAATTTTCATATGTATCTAAACTGTATAGTCTTGGTGACCAAATTTTAGTTTTTATTCGTTCTTCTAGTAAGTTCTACATATGTACTGAATATGATAACAAACTGTTGTATTGTAGACTTTTAGCGTTCACTATGCCGATAGATACCAAAAGATCTGTTTCTGATGTATGTCTTTTTTGCTAATATTGTACAAAACAATCAAAGTATCTGTTTAGGAAGCCGCACTACTACATCTTATTAGAATTTTTTGTTACTATAAATCTGATATTGAGGAGGCACCATGCAAATTATGTTGCATATTTAAATTTTCTATTCAAAAGTCAATTGGATACATGAATATTATCGCTTGGCAATTTGTATAACACAATATAGTGGTAGACAGTATCGAGACGTGTGCAGTCTATTAAATATTCAATTTCATCGGATCATATAAAAGTATAACTATCTATTGTTCAGTATATGTCTCGTTGTCTGTGCCGAGCTAATGGTCAAAGGTCAGATGGTTACATAAGTGGAAGATCCCAAGGCCTATTATATGAGAGTGCCCGTATAGACTCAAGAGCTATCCTACAGAGGTACTCATATGCGCATGAAGGCTATCCTGTGGAGCACCCATAGATCCTCAAAGCCTATTATATGAGGATACCCATAGGCACTGAGGACATTAAGACACGAAGGGGTAAGTCAGTAAGGGAAAGACAATTTAGAGATAAGGGAACAAGGTAGGGATCTGCAAAGTAGTCACGGTCACTACGCGACCGGGACCGGGATCGGAAGCAAAATTTCACTTTTTACCGAGACCAACATCTTTTCAGACTGGTCCCGGTTAGCTTATTTTCATTAAGTATTATACTAAATATGTTTATATTTTTTTACTCTGATCTGATGAAAAATTCATAAATCGACTATTTTTGTTTCCAAACTCAATAAAAGCCTTTTATAAATCACGATTTTATTAACAATAATCGAATTTTTTAAAGCTTGAGTGGATTTTCAGTATGCAAAGTACAATAAATATAAATTTAAGTCAGCAGCAGTTTAGACGTCCCTTTATAAGCGCAATGTTTTATCATTTTTCTGTTATTTTCAGCGTGAATCGCTTGGTTTTGATTCACCAGAATAATGTTGAGAATAGGAATGTTGAAAATAAAATAAGATATGTGTTGAAAGGTAAAAAAGTGAGAAATAAAAGGAGATGGAAGTGAAGATCATCCACACGCTTATTTACTCTTTTATGTCTTTGCCTTCAACCCTCATTTCTGTTTCGACATTTTTATTTTTGACATTTGCCCTTTTGATATTTTTGATTTTCAACCAAATTCAGGTTTATCCTTCAAATAGTATCATGCCAAACGACATGTATTTAGGACTTGTTCAAGAAGAAAAATCTATCCTGAATTTTGATATATATGAAAGAAAAAGATTTTAGCAATAATCAAGACCGAGACCGGGACCAGAAAAAGTCATTTTGCAGATCCCTAGAACAAGGGGATAAGGCTACAAGAGTAGAGACTTGCGGGTTCATGTTTTTTGGTCCCGAGCCTAATCCAGATTCGAGACAGACTAAATTTCTAGACTCGGATCCGCTCGAGCCTGGTCAGATGTAGACTCGAACCCGGGTCTGGACAGATCCGCAGGTCTCTATACAAGAGCTATAATTGATATAAGACCAAAAAGTACATAAAATGTAAAAATACATGCAATGTAAAAGAATTAAACCATAGGATTTCGATGTGCATAATATCAAGTGTGTGCATGTCTGTGGCAGGTCAAATGTTAAAAGTTTGATGTCATACGTCAGAGGAAAAAACAGCCGTGCAGTATGCACGAGCTCTTGCTGGGTTTGGATGACCTTGCAGTTTTGGGTTCCACAAATAAAACTACTTGGGGGAGCAATTATGGAAGGATTATACTTCTGATCAAAGCAAAATAACGCGATTTTGGCGAAGTAAAAAAAATATATTGAACTCTTCTACGCAGAAAGAAGGCTACTTTCTACCAGCTTAACTATCATTTTTTTTTGTTTTCACATGTATGCATGTAATTTGTTTTGATAAGGCAAATGTTTACTTTTTTTTTTTAATGCACTGTATAACATTGTAAACGTTGATGGGATGAGATTCGCACCGTGTATAACACAGGAAACAGGAAAAAACGAATGAATATAAATGCAAGAACAAAAAAAAGTGAAGCATGTCATGAGCATACATCATCATGGGTTAAGCTATATCATAAAAATGATCAAACGAAGGAAGAATGTATAAACAGTATACAAGTAGGAATGAAGGAAAGAAAGAAAGCAGGAACTCGAGTATGTGAATCATAGCAATGACCATGACACTTAGTTACGTTTAATTTCTTTAGATGTAAACAGTCATATTATCCCCCAATGTTCAACATCTCGGAATCAGTTCTGCCCAAGAAATTAGTTCCATACAATTCCGGAGACCCGAACATTATTCCATACATTTGATTCATTTTGTCACATCGCGGAATAGAAAGTATTCTCCTAGATGTTTATCCTGATTTTCTCAAAACTATTACCGAGAGCAATAAAAATTTGTAAGTGATACGATGAGGTCTTGGACTGAAGCATAATAATAAAAAGACTTCTCCAGAAGCCAAACGGGCTGATACTCTAAGTATAGCCGCATCGTTATAAAGTAAAGCTTTCTTACCAGATATGTTATCACAAAGATATATAGTAAATTTAGCAGCATCGATATAAGTCTTCATTGATTGTTCAGCTTTCAACGTTGTCATTCAGATAATTTGGGCATTTGATCGAATAAAGATCGGCAGAATCGTTTGTCGAATTAACAATTGTTCTGAATGATACATTTCAATTAGTTGCAAAAAATTCTTCTATGACAACGGCACTATTTTGAAACCAAGGGCATATCGACTCAGACACATAATGAAAACAAACAACATTTATATATGTAAAATGCAAGCATGCGAACACACAAAAAAATTCTTTTTTGTTATAAAAAAAGTGAAATAATGAAAACTTTTTTCATAATTGTTTTTTTTTGAGCATAGCGATGAATGTTTATGTTTTCACTTTGTTTTATTAAAAGCAATAAATTTGAAAACAGTCAATTCATGACCTGGCGTTTTCAACATAAAGTACGTTTCTTTTAGCACATAAAAATATACTTTTTTTACAGGTAAGAGAGTTGTCTTTTTTTGTTACTTGTTTGAATTTAGTAGGTTATTCTGACCGAAATTGAATGATTCCTTCAAATGAAATTTTAATAATCGCTTCATAAGTAAGTTATATACTTTTTTCACTGTATTTTCACAGGCTCTATGTGAATATTCATTTGAGTTTTTTATACTTTAAACTGACCGAATTCCAGCGGCAGAAACGTACTAGAATATAAAGATATCAGTCTGAATAATATCACAATAACAACGGAATTGACTGGTTTTGTAACAGTTTCAGGTACTATCAATATGAGGATTTTTTAATCATTATGAATTAAACTTATATCCCATGTCCAGCAGTCGTTTGAAAAAATTTTCCCTCACTTCAGAATTATCTAGACGAACTCTAGCATCACAAATGCATATTTACATGTCAGATTGATTAGTGAATGTATGTATATGTGAGTACAAAACCAAAAAGAGTTTACTGGAAGCTGAAAGAAAAAGAAGAAATCATTAAAGAATACCAGAGAGAACATGCACTTTACATGGATTTTTAGTTCGGGCCCAAATACCTTTCACCAATTCCTTAATAAAAGGTCATATTTCTATTATAATTTCTAGTTCCAATTGAATTTCAATAAGTCTGTCTTTCGAAATAGATTAAGCTGAACAGGATACTTTAAATATAATGTGATCTAAATCTTTAGTACTACGTAAAATCAAATATACTAACAATTCATTGGAGTTAAATTATGTTTTATGAGCCTTGAAATGAATTTCGTCCTGCACCAAATTTTGAATCAGACCGAAAGTCCCTTGAGCTAAAATTCTGATCTTCCGAGAATATATGTTACAGACTCGAGTAAATAAGAAAATTTTGTTTCATAGTTAGAATCGATTTATGTGAAAAATAAACACACATCTTTTTTAATTTATGAGTAAAGTTTGTCCTATGTCTTTGCGCTAACTCTATCAATTTAAAAACATTCGTTAAGGTCCAAAGATACACGTGAAATTAGCACAAGATTTACCTGGGAACTCATTCCAAAGTTTCTGTTCTGATTCTAAGTATAACTTGACGGATTCTATAAAATGGTACACTCAGATTTTTGATAGCTCAGACTATACCCGAATAAATTCTGAAATACCATGGTATTTTACATGGTACCATTTAGTAAACTCTGCCAAGACTACTCTTGGAACTTACTCCAAAGTTTCTCTACTTTTTTCAAATATAAATCCCTGACTTCTACTCAATGATGAAAACCGTTTCTTGATGGTATGTTCTGACTTTGTGATATTGTCACTAAATCGTCTCAAGTTCAACTAAGTTATTGTGTGTGAAAATGTCAGGAGACACTTTGTAGTCATAACTGCATGGGTTGCAAGGAATTATTCTGTAAAACACACTTCAACGAATATCAATACGAAATCTATAGAAATTTTAAGAAGGTCTCTAAGCATTTTGATTTCCTTGGAGAGAAGCTTAGAAATCGCAATCGATCTTCTTCTACTCCTGAATTGTGAAAGAAGATTAAGAAAATCAATGCATGGGAAAACTATTCGATCAAGGACGTCCAACAAATGATTCAACCAGCGAAAAATAAACTATAAGATCTGCTTAACAAAAATAATGAACTCCAAGTAGCATTTTTAAACCCATTGTAAATCAACTGCAAGCAGCTGATTCAGACGGTGATGTAAATGAAATCGACTCGAAACGGTGGTTAAATGAACTTGAAAAGTTCAGAGAAGGAGGTCTATGCAAGTAAGAGTTCATTTTATACTGTAAATTGTACACTAACTCGTAGAAACATAGCACCTAATCATTTAGATTGCAGATTAATCCTCGAATTCAAAGTCGTGAAGACTTCCAATCCAATTTCTGTGTAAAGCACGCAGAATTCATGGTTTATTAAAGGCCTAACCAAGGATTTATATTATGTGCTATTATATATGTACTCTCAACAGATCAGATCATGTACTCAGCGTAGAAGTTTAGAATTTGAAGAATTTCTACTACAGTAAAACCTGCCATAGTGGACACTGCTTAGGAATTTGGAGAGAATATTTTGACTTGGTGGTCAGCAATTAACAGCTGTTGAGTTTGTCGACATTGATTCTTCCATTCCTATTTTCAATGGATCATATGCTAATGAACATCTGAGGAAAGTACGTAGTTGAGGCGAATGAAAAAGAAGGAAGAGAATAAGTCTAGCGTATTAGGATTGAGTGGGAAAGTTCAATCGTTTTATGTTCATTGAACAGCCTCAGCTGCATACTTTCATCGTCCGTCTCAAATTTCAATTAAATGACATCTATCTAGATTCAGAAGTGATAAAAGACAGTTCTGTAAAAAACTACCTTAACAGTTGTTGATCTTTCTATTTTCAAAAAAAAAATATCAAAAGAGATGTAACAATTTGTTCTAGCCGACTATTTGATCCATTAACACTTTTCACACATATGGGAAACGTGTGTGTTTCTTCAAAAAACTTTACTTTCAAAAACAAACTAAACCTCTCTACGGTGGACACCTCCATATAGTGCACACTTTGGAAAAGTTTGAAGGATGTCCACTATAGAGATGTTTTACTGTATGTGCTGTTAAGTACTGGGTCTGAATGTCTAGATTTTGGAGAATTTGTTTATATTGTTAGGTCTAGCAGTATAAAGAACAACGTAAAAACAAACATAGAAGTGAAGATGGTATAGTTCATAGTGAAGGATAGTATATGATAATGCGTATTATAATACAATTCTTATGATTTTCAGGTGAGTTGATATTTGTGTCGGATTGGTGTTGTAGTTCATATTGCATATTTGTTCTCGAAAAAAAAACTTTAATCTTTGATCTCTGTATCTATGTTTCCACTCTTACTATTAGTCCAGACAGACGCTCTTTGTTTCTATCCTCCTCCTTCCTGTATCACATACCCAATTAGAACCAAGTAAATCTTAACAGAGTTATTGTGATTACATATATATACCTATATAAATATTTAGTGATATCTAAAAATCTCATTTAAGCTTTTTTCTCTATATTTTTTTTGCATACGGGACATTAAATGATTGATGACATTTTTACAAATAATTTTAAAATATTTTCTATATTAGTTTTTCTTTTGTATTTTTATTTCTACTGAGACATTAGGACATTGACTAAAATATAAAAATATTATAGCTGCGAAAGAAAATTTTAGTATATCAATTATACATTTTGAATTTTTTTTTCATATCGAAGATATTCAATGATTATTAAATTTTATTTATCACTAAATTTTTTTCTATAATTAATTAGTATTCTTTTTTGTAATGATGGAGATGTAACAAAATAGAATTATTGGTTAAATTTTAGTAATCAGTAATTTCTATCCTAGAATAGATGACTTTTGTGATCATGCGATCGATAAATTGACAAGATCGGCTGACTGTAAAAATTGGACGTTTTTCGAGCAGGGGGTGAAATAAGTCGATGTGGAATGACTACCTAAAACAAAGAACTTTTCTTACGACATGCTCTTTCTAAAGTCACAATATCATATATCATAGCATAAGGTATATTTAGGAGTGCAAATGAGATGTAAAGTAAAAGTTATACAAATAGCATAACCGACAATGCATGCTTCACAATATATATTTTCAAAAAATATTTGTTTGTACTTTGGAGCACTCCCCTGATGAAATATGATATTTTGAGGTTCGATCTCATAAACAAGTTATGAAAATAATATTCTTTATTTGCAGCAAGTGTTACAAAAAATACATTTAAGAGAATGTTCATTACAAACAAATGCAGAACAACTACCGCATTGAGTTGACGTTTTTTGTCCATAGAACGTTCACAAAAGCAACATCTTTTTCGTTTTATTTGAGTCGAATTTTGATTTATGATTGATATATTTCTCTTCATTACAGGACAACCAACGATAGCTAATGCATTTTGAATATCTTCGTTCAAAAATTTTGAATTTTTTGAGCGATAATCCAACTGGTGTGATACAAAAGCCAGTCCTAGTTCTTCGAGAAATAATCGACGTTTATGTGTTGTATTTTGATTCAATTGAGGATTCTTTGTTTTCCATATGATCATTCCATAAAAGATGCAAAATGACCACTGTTTTGTACCTCTTTTTACCTATACAAAATAAAATGTAGAAGTATAAAAAATATTTTTTTACCGTATATCTGTGACATAATTGACCAATTTTGTCAACAGCTCCTTTAGTTTTATTGTAATCCAAAATAGCAATTGGTTTACCAGTTGTTTTGTCCACCTGACAATCGTGAAGTTTCGAAGAAAGTAGTAAAACAGTTTTACTGCATTTAGGTACAAATGAAACTAGTTAAACCGTCTTGAAAACCAAAAAACGAAGAGCTAATTTCGCACTTTGTATTTGATTCGAATTCTACAGGTATTTTCGGCTTATTTTTTCACAATGTTCCGACAAGAGACAAACTCTTTTCTTTAAGTTCTTTGGGTAACGGAACACTTGTAAAAAAATTGTCCATTGTAACATTTCTTCTTGAACCATAAAGTGATTTGAGCAATCCTAAAACTACTTTAGCACCTATCTGAGTTTGTCTTTCTTCCGTTGATTGTCGATCAAGGTAAGGAAATGCATTAAATACGTAGTGCAAATTTACATCAACACAACCAAAATTTTAATCCATATTTGTCAGGTTTCGTAAGCATATACTGTCGAAAAAGGCATTTTCCACGAAAGCCTAATAGGTGTTCATCGATAGTAAGATTATATCCTAGTATGTAACACTTTTGTAAGTTATCTTGAAAATACGACCAGATTGTACGAAGTACGGCAGACTTATCATTTTTTTTCTTTCTTCTCGTGTTTTTTTGTCATCGAATCGTAAATAGGCAATAGTCTTTTGGAAAAGACTTCTTGACATAGTCACTTTAAAGATGGGAGATTCTAATGGACTTCTTCTCCATAAACAGTTTAGATCTGTCCTCGATTTGCCTGATAGACCAGAAAGTAATAAAAGCCCGATGAAAGCTTTAAATTCAATAATAGTGATTTCTTCTGATTTTCCAGCGGCAATATTATTTTGAGAGTATTTGAAGTTTGAGTAAGCCAAAATTTTTTCAAGTATTTTCTCTGACATAAAACAAAGAAATGAGTCTTCAATGGATGATATATTTTCAATAACTTGGGTCAATCCAGCTTCTGTGGTATTATCATTTGAAAAATTTGTTTTCGAAGAGAGATGCGGATTTGAACACCAAGTCATATCAGATCTGGAGTTATAGAGGCAATGTTCCTAACACGAACAGTCTATGTAAAATACATAGAAAAAAAAATATTAACTAAATGAAGATTTTTCACGCCTAAATTAAAATTTTTTTTTTATTTGATATTAAAATATTTCTTGACTAAAGATACATTAAAATCCAGCGATTGGAGTAGCGGCGGCGCCAGAATTTTCTTCTAGGGTGGGCTGGGCCCATCCACAAGTTTACTGATTGATGGACACTGAAAAAAATATCTTCTCGCCTTTCTTCCAAAATAAAATCAGGCAAAACTCGGTTTTGGCGTCGACAGAAATATGAAGTAATGTTGTCTATTGATGAATTTAGGACTGAAGTGAAGAGGCGATTGTTGTCGTTTCAAAAAATTTTTCATTTTTTACACTAAAGTCGAGCGAAAAACCCACTTCACATCGACTTGAATGAGCTTCGAGAATCGGTGTT
This sequence comes from Macrotrachela quadricornifera, assembly GCA_022393335.1. NCBI lineage: Eukaryota > Metazoa > Rotifera > Eurotatoria > Philodinida > Philodinidae > Macrotrachela > Macrotrachela quadricornifera. The sequence continues at coordinate 274,328 of JAJEKB010020807.1, read as the reverse complement.
TGTATATGATTATTCTCTCACTACGATTAACTGTCCTCGTCTTAGCTATATTCTAGACCTGTCAGTACTATGATTATCTGAGAATTAGCTGATTTTGCTTTCAGGTATAAAAACCAAAAGAGTTCTCCATTAGAAAATCCAAGAGGCTTTCGGTTTTCCGCTCATCAAAAATATCCGCGCAAAAGTATCGTTGACCAACAATTTCTACTTTTTGGCTTTATCAAGTAGTATCATCGTTTAACTTCCAAAAGGCATTATTGGAAAACAATTGCTGTCAATATGACCAGGATTATCCACAAATATACTAAAAGCCGTTGCTAAGTCTGACATGAAACAGTTTCCAGCCGAGACAAATGAAGAACAAAGTTAGATGTGTTTATAAACCATGCAAAACTCTTCTGTTTCGCAAAATATTTTAAAAGTTTTATTTTTATTTTTGGAGCATTATGAAATCTGACGATTTTACGCAACCTTTATTAGAAAAATCAGAATATTCAAGGATTGGTGTATATCTAAACAATCAAGATTTTGCTCTACTGACAGAAAACATCGATTTTCCACTTCAGCCTACTTTCTCGCATAACATTCCTAATAAAACCTGTTTTTCCAAAGTATTAAGAATATAGTGAATAACTTTTCTATAATATAACTGATACACGTTCCGTCTAAATTCTCGTGTTATATGTGTCCTCAGCAAATATAAATGTTTTTCTATGAACTTGACCATTGTACAATATAAAACATTATTTTATCACTATCTTTATTATGTAGAAAAACAAATTATAAAATATATGATAAAACTGTAGTACTATTCTTTTTATTACTATGAAGAGTCTCTTGCATTAGTTCAATATCTATTTAAAACACACATTTTATTGATAGAAATGCCAAATCAATATAACAAATTTCATTCACTGGTTTTAGTATACGGTAGTTCATTAAACTTCACGTCAGCCATATCTCTTCTATAAATAATCAGCAACATAAATGTAGTTCTGAGAGCTATTATTATTTAGATAGCGTCCGCAAACACATTTGATATTAGTAGATTTCATTTAAAAATGGAGTATGTTAGAAACTTTTGATTTAAACGTTAATTTAATCATAAGAAATTTCCCTATATTGCATTTGATTCTCTTTTATCTGATCAAAAAGCTGTCTTGACAATATTAATAATAAAAATTTTTCAGGGTGGGCTCAGTGAAGTTTTGTGTGGGCTAAGCTCACTCCAGCCCATCCGTGACGCCGCCGCTAGGTTGGAGGCAAACGAAATTATCATTCGATTTATATTTGTAAAATTATTATTTCTATTTTATGTTGAATTTTTTTATTTTTTTAAAATTATTTTTTAACAAAATTTTAATTGAATGATGTTCAATTTTTAATATATATCTTATTCCCGATATATACATCAATGATAAAACAAAAAAAAGCTATAGATGTTACCTCCCCCCTCCCTTTTTGGTACCCTACCCTGATGTGGAAATTTTTTCAGATTTAGCAAGTGCAATTGATAGCTCTATGAAAGAGCTCTCGATTGATATATAATTCATGATGATAGAATATTTCATGTCTAGAATCATTAGTTTTAATATCAATACTCTACTATGATGATTATATGATAACCTATATCTTGCAATATGGTTTAATTCCATAAGAGATGCAAATAATTTTATTGAATTTTTCATAATAATCTATTCCTTCTACCTGAAGACTATCGACTGATGCAAAAAATTTCATTTTTCAGTGTGGTGGTGATATATAGTAAGCGATCGTAATATCAGCACAGTATATTCTGATATTGAAACTCATTATTCATAAAATTTTGGTGGAATCCTAACTGACACTACAAAGTTTTTCTAAGATCAATTAGGATTGAGAATAGAGTCTTTTTACTACAACTGATTGGCATCTGCACACCCTAGACTATGTGAAAAATCGATTTTTCTTCTCTTTTTTTAATGTTATTCATCAAACTCAATGGATTCTATTCACGCTGATTTCAAATTATTATGATGTTCTGTTGTCCATCAATTAAGTTTGACGGCGCTTTTGTAAAATAATTCGAGTCATTTCAACGAATATAGTGTTAATATTAACATTAAGTTTAGCCGATGTTTCATAAAATGGCATATCGTATTTACATGATAATGATTCACCATGTTCACGAGGAATCCACCGTTGTTCTACCATATCACATTTATTAGCCACTAGCATTTTCATAACATCATCAGATGCATGTTCATCAATATTACGCAACCATTTATTTATATTTTGAAATGAACGTACTTGTGTTACGTCGTAAACAAGTATTATTCCAGTGGCACCACGATAATAATTGCCTAGAGACAAAAGAAGACTTTTTTCTAGATAGCAAGGATCTTTGAATAGACTTACTAGTGATTGTATGAAACCGTTCGTGGCCAGCCGTATCCCTGAACAAAGAAGAAAAAACAAATTTATCTCAATGATACGCTTATCCAAAATGGGTAGTATAGTAACATAGAAGATCATCTTATATAGCAGGTATTTCAAGTTTACAGCTAAATCTGATCTGCAGTCACATCTGTTCAAGAATCGATCAAACTGAAAAACGGCTCGTAGAAGTATGGATATAATTGTTTGAAGTAAAAAAAAAAGAGATAGTGAAGGGTTTTTAAGATATGAACATGCATCATAAGAGCAACGTTCATAAGATTAAATACATAAAGATGTCAAAAACCGAATAGTTCAATTTCGATTAAGTAAGTTTATTGGGATTTTTGTGGTCTTGAAAATGAAAATTATCTTTAAAATTCTCTCAACAATAATGTTTTATTGACATAAACATAGTTAGATTGATCATCATGTATCGAATAAATGTACACAAAAGTCTATAATAATAAATTCATAGGATTTTAAATTGTAAATAAAACAAAGTACTTAATAAAATATCATCTTTATATGGTTACATAGGTGCATATTGCTATATTGGCTGTGTCTACAACAGCTACTTCTACTACTGTCGATGGGTCTAGAAGATCTGAAAGCCCCAATTAATTCACTTACTTTATAATAATTAGATCATTTATCATTATTAATAAAATTTCATATTTTATTGAATACTTTGTTTTATTCACAAAAATCTATTTACCATATTTGCAACTTAATTTCTCGTTCGTCAATTTGAACGGTTCTTATTCTAAAGTCAATACCGATTGTAGAAATAAACGTCGAGCTGAATAAATCATCACAAAAACGAATCATAATGGAAGTCTATAGAAAAAAATCAAACAAAAATTTTCTCTTCAAACAATCTATGATACCTTGCCTACTCCGCTATCACCAATAAGCAATATTTTGAGAGGACGTTCGTGTCTTGTTGTTTTAGGATCATTGTTCTAGAAAGACAAGTCAAATAATGTATCTCGTTAGATACATAATCACACAAAAATTTATACTTATCAGCCAATATTATAGACGCGAATTGAATATAATTCTTATTGGATTCTATCAAAATCCAATAAAAATCAAACAGTATCCTGTAGCAAATTTGTCGAAATCCGGCTGACAGAGTCATATTGGGATTCCTGGTGTTACGATCTAGTACTAATTACGTACGTAATTAAGCGAGTACTCATTAGTTAAATACGAAAATAGATTGAAAATCAAAAAGTTCGACATTTTGAGTGTATACGTCGAGTGTTCTTATTCGGGTTCTCTCTGTGTAACTTATCCAAGGGGGGAAAAGCTCAATTACAGGAGTACATACTTCAATGACACTTCAAAGTTTCGGAAGTCCAAAACAACATAAAATCAGAGATGGGCAAAATGCTCGAAATACTCGTACTCGAAAAAGTCCGCACTTGCCCATCTCTGCATAAAATAAAGAAATTGGAAGCCAAAAAAATTTGGTAGGACCCTAGAGGGAATCCAATCGAATTCTATTGACTGATCAAATCTGACCAAATCTGATTAACTTCATCCATCTGGGCGTAGCATTCGACAATTAAAAACAAACTTCTCTTTTTCAAGGTGAAAACATTTCTCAAAAGTTCATGTAATGTTAGATACATCAACTTACTATTGAGGGGATACTGAGTCGATCTTGGGATCCGTTGTCTGTGACACATGCTGAACAGTAGAAATAATCACCTAAACCAGACATTGTTGTTTGAATAGTTCGATATACCGTATAAGAATCTGAAAAAGTCGTATTCAGTAAGACAGTAACCAAAAATCAGTTTAAATAACATTTTCATCTGCTGTTTTTTCCAATGGATGACTCACAATATTCGCTTTATTAATTCACCGTTACTCAAAGGCGTGTAATTTCGAAAATACGAGAAAGTATTTTGTTTCAGTTCATTCGATGGTAGGACGAGGGAAAAAACGTGAAAAGAGAAAGCAAACATACACAGTGATTGCATGTTTTGGAGAGTTTCACAGATGACGAAGAACAATGAGTAATCAAAGAACAGGAAAAAACCATTCACTAACAATTTTGGTGACTTACCATTGTTACAATACCATTTGTTTCTCTTGTATTAGAAGACATTGCAATATTTCGTCAATGTGGGGGAAGTCCTAGCACCTTGTAGATACACTACGGCGGAAAATATAGTAGTCATTCAAACTCACTTTTGCATTCTGTTGTTTATGGACGCCAAAATCACTAGAGAAAAAAGAGAACACGCAATTTTTCTCCTGACATTTGTGGCGTGTATCAATAGTGCGACATGAAACTGATTCTTATTGTTTCGGAGTAACCATGATTTTTTTTTTCATACAAAGGTTTTGTTGAAAAGAACGCAAAAAGGCTTCGAAATTGCACAACTTTTATGCGTCTTTAACGCTTGGCTATTATTCAGATACAATATTTGTATGTCCTATTACACTACGATCTCATCGATCATTTTTTTAAATTAATTTAAATGGAATAGAGATAGAAACGGCGATAGTACAACCAAAAAACTCTACACTATCAGCTCTATAACGAACTTGCATATTTATCTTACATGAATCTCAGTCAGTTTATTGATCACTTTAAGACTTACAATTGACAAATTTCATCTTACAAATCAATCAATGGAAAATATTTTCAAGTCGGTTTAGGAGAGAAGCATATTTAAAGTCTACGAAATCATCTTTGTTGTACAAATTGTTTTAAAGCCAACCATTTTGAAGATCCTTCAACCGAACTACTTCTATGTCAAATTACATGTAGCTGAAGAGAGTATTTATTGTATTCATTTTCTTCTTCATTTTCTATGGGTACATTAAAAGGTATTTTGAAGTAATTGTTCATTTTATCTGCAGATTATGGTGTCTTGTCTGATAAGTCGACATGTAATCAAATAATTCAACAAGCAGATATTTCACCAACAGCCTGTAGTGTCCGATTTGACAAGACAATCTAAGTACACATGGTTGAACAACTATAAGATCAAAACAGAACAGCATTCAACGAAACGTTCTTCTGACATATAGTATTCTAGTTGAATACTTATACCGCCTTAGAGATGAACACCGTTTACTTCAAGACGATTCTTATATTTATTTATGCGACCAATTTGATGTAACGAATCATCCGTTAGCCATTGATGTTTCTCATTTTTCTATTCTTTGAAGGTGATTGTTTTTTTTTGAGTTTTCCTTGATCTCAAAAATATTGTGCTTGTTTGGTGACTCATTGCTGTTGTTTTCTGCGAAAGTACACTCAATGGACGAAACTACCATGGCCAATTATTTATCTTTCAAGAGAAGTATCTGATATTACTCAATGATGTAGATGAATATGACATACACGCTCTTAGTCAATTTTTTGCAGTTAACTTATTACTTACTATTGTCCGAGTCATGGCAATGATCAAAGTGGACAATGATGATATTTTTGTTGCATATAGAATTTGAAGACTCTTTCTTGTTATAATTGTTTTCATTGATCTTACATTTCGGAAAAATAAATGAATGGGTTCGTTAACTTTACTAATGAAAATAATATTCTTTTGTTAAAAAAGAATGAGAAATATATTTACCATCAAAGAATAAGCCATCTAGTAGAGATAAGAGAAAGAGAGCAAACACTCAGTGGATAAAGAATATATGTTCTTTTTTTCTTCAACATTTTTTTTTCCAATTTTCATTATTAATTGTTATATAAAGTAAACTTTTTGCTGACTTCTTATGTCATATAAAACGGCCTTTACATGATCGCAAACAATTCAAAAATAACAGCCGTTAAGATAACCGTTTACGATATGTCATAAAACGGAAAAATATAATGATAAACAATATTGATTGCTATCACCGTTTGGGCTTCGATGGAAATGACCACCCTTTCAACTGCGGTTTTTCTTTCGTTTTCAAGTATCTTATCTAAAGTGTCGCTCAACTATAAATTTGTCAGCCTTATGGAATGGATCTCTTAAAATAAAAAAATATGACCAAGAGAACGTAAGATATCTTGTGCTCCGAAATTCGTCTTTTCGATGTAAACCATTGCTCTCATTGTCTGTTAGTCTGTCCATGACAAGTTGAGATTGACGAAAAACAAATGACTTTTAAATTAACTTGATGAAAGTCGTGTAATTATTTTGTGGATCATCTTGATATTTTGAAGTTCGATGCATTCACTACCATATGCAACAAACAAAAATTATACACTAAAAAAAACATCTTATAAAGATAAATTTATTTGTGAAGTCAAACATTATTCTTGAATACAATATTTGTGTTATAGACAGCAACAAGTTCGTATTAAACAATGAATGACAATTCATTTAACAAGTAGTGGGTGCTGATGACTGAGGATTATCTACAACTACATATCCAGTAATGTCCTCATACTTATAACCAAATTTACCCAGTACATCAGATGTTATCGTACCAATTTCATTCCACGAAGTTGTATAGAAGTCATTACCACCACTATTAAGATACCGATATAAAGGAGTGGTGACAAGTGATTCAGGATCAGGCGCGTCGTAAACTTTACAAGCAAACACCCTCCTAGGTGTAACCGTAACGACCAATAGAGCCAACTGTAGTAGCTTCAATTTCATTGACATTTGTGGTATAGAAATGATCATAGATACTCTTTGCATAGCGATGAAACGGTACAAGATTACCTGAAATAGTTTAATTAACCGAAATTATAAGTAAGGCTCGTAACTTACTTAGAACTGAACTACTGCAGAAGATGAATATAAAAAGAAATTTTATTGTCAACATCGTTCGTTCGCTTGCGCTTCTGAATCGATTTGTTTTGTTAGTATGAAAAGAAATATTCCTATCAGGTGGCTAACTCTGATGATCGAAAGAGAATGAATGCAAGAAGTAGTGGAATGATCTTTATGGCGAAATCATCAGCTATATATACTACACAAAAAGGCGATGAAATATTCAGGATATGAGAATGATGACGTAATAGGGTAGTGTAATCAGATGATGATATCATCGGGTGAACATAATTCACCCCATGACAGTTAGCTATGCATGAAAACATAATACAATTTACGGCTTTCGTTCAATCAGATTATTGAGTCTGTGAACTCAGCCAGTGGCAAACTTTTTACATTGAACTTTTGACCATTCAGACTCTATCTGTTTAAAATTTCAGTCAATGAAATGCTTCCCAAAATCTATCTTTCATCCAATCAGATTTTGAGAATCTAAGCTTTAAGGCGATCAATATTTTGTGATTTTATTCCTCTTTGAATCAGATTTTGAGGAACTCATACATCTAAAATATTCGTTATTTGAAAAAAAAAAAAATAAGATTTCGCAGCGATGCTTCGTAAACTTAGTCATGGTCCACTTATTTATAGATTTTTGTGCCTTTACTTGTTTTTCTTTAAATTTCCTATAGAGACTTTTTCCGTTTCAGATTCTGTAATTCTTTTGAGTTAGTGGAACGTGAATGAGTGTGGTTTTGAACATAAGACAGTGAACTCATGTGAAAATAGACTTCAACATGGACGCGGCTACTCGTGAATGATGACGCGTAGGGGCGCCGACGAATGACTAGTCACCATTTTCTCAAATTTGCTTTAGTTTTTATATTACCTGTAAACGATTTCTTGAGCAAGAAAATGAGGTGTTACATTGGTCTATGCTGACATCATATAAAAAGCCAAGAAGTTAAGAGTGAAGCGAAGCAGGAGTAACGATGATCAACTACGAACTGTGCTTTACATTGTCATACGAAAGCCGTAACAAAAAGTTTCAAGACTGGATCTTATAGAACAGTCGTCACTAGCAATCCGTATATACGTGTACATGTATCCAGCATAGTTAACTGAGCAGAATCTAGCGACCAGTAAGAGATAATGTTAAATAGAATTCAGTCAAGGGTTAAGCGAGTCATAGAGACGAGCGTTACTTGTTTGTCTTACATTGGAAATAAGATATAGTAAAATATTATAATATGAGATAAGATGATATAATATAATAAAATCTATTAAAACACTGTATTAACGTTTTGTCATATAACTATGAATATAATATGTATTTTTTTTGTATATTATCATATATAATATAGAGTAGAATATTATGTTGTAAAATGAGATACTATGATATAATATAATATTATGAATTCGTGTTAATGTTTTGTCATATATGTTTGAATATAATCTATATTATTTGTATTCCATCGTTTATAATGTAGAGTAAAACATTATAATATAAGTTGAGATAATATGATATAATAATTTCTGTTCTACTACTATATTAATGCTTTATACCATTTATGAATTAAATTTATCACTTTGCGTGATGGTAAATAGTTGAATTTATATTATTTATGTGATATATAAAGTTCGAAGGATTTGTTCCATTTATGAATTTGGTTATAATTTAATTTTTGAATTTAATAGCCATATCACCCAATTTAACATATTTACGTAGTTTTTATATTATTTTTATTTTTATTAACGTGAAATGGAATCCATTATAATAAATAAATACTAAAAATAGATTTTCTTTTTGTTATTTGTAAAAAAGCATACATTTGTTTGTTTGATATTATGAATATAGTCTTTTTCGTTTTACTTCATATATGAATAATTTTTTTTCTTTCTTGAACAACTAAAGAGTTCATATATTTAAATAACATTTTTATTTTTGTTAAACATAAGAATAATATATTATCTTAAATAAATATTAATATTATGTTTCATTAATTGCATCTAATACTGAATATTATTATTAATTACTTGATATATATATTTATAACGCAATCTTTTTTATAAAAGAAAGTGAGGTGTGAATTGCCTGTTTACTTCTACTTTGTTGTATAGTTGAACAATTAGAATATCACAGATAAAGAAGAGACCACAATCACACAGAAATGAACCATCCATTAATACTTTGTTCTGTTCAGCTGTAATTGTGCTATCTTTTTCTTTCATATCTAATTTTATTAATTATGTAGTGGGAAAGAAGCTTTCCTTCGCCAGTCATTCCCTGATGATGATGGTTGCCAACTATTCAAAGCTTCAAATAAAGTTTAATTCATGTTTTGAATTATGAATAAAAATGTTTTTAATGCCAGTTTTATATCACATTTTTAAGCAGATTTTACCAACTGCCTACACACCAAATTATAAAACAAAATCTATTCCTAAATCCTAAACTAACATGACCATGTCTATCTATGAGACATAACTAAAGGAATATCTATTTCTAAATTCCTATATTTCTATGACTATGCCTAGGCATGTTTTGTAAGTAACATTTATATTATAAGTCGAATTAGGCATCTACTCTAAAGATGATTCTGATATAATTTGTCGAGAATATTTATCATCAATTTCTGATCCAATCTCTGCATTATATCTGTCGGATGATGGTGCCACTCAACATCAATTGCTTTTTTGTCTGTCTCATAATATATCTTTTGACCAATTTACTTATTTACGATCGCTTACATTACACTGTGGATCTTCTAAATCAGTTCAAAAATTAATTCTGTCGGAATTATGTCACTTATCTTTGGATTTAACTGATCTCAATGTGACGTTTGAAGATAAACCATATTTTCATGGCAAAGAAAATATTCTTTCCTTCGTGAACAGTATTAGGAGTCTTCCTAAACTTACCAAATGCTACTTATGCATGGAGGATTTGCTCGTACCAACAGTCATTTGATTATCTCTTGAAGATCTCATTATTAAACGTGGTTCATATTGTCTTGATAAAATGGCTTTGTTTTTCGAGCATACACCTCGCCTCAAATATCTCACTATTCTATCAGTAAAACTCAATTCGGACGATCTAGTTGAACTACCCATTGTCTCATCATTAAACATGTTAAATGCAATATTTAATGCATAGGAAGAAAACATGGTGGGGAACTTTGTGCAAAAAATGCCAAATTTATATCATCTAACATTTCGTACGTCTGGCCTTTGCATTAATGGACATCAATTAAAAGAAATGATCGTTCAACATTTACCCAAACGGAAAGTACTGGAATTCAAAATGAGTCTCACACTTGATGAACATCGAGATATATAAGAAGAAGTTGATCAATTAATCGAATTATTTCAAAATCGATTTTGGATTGATGAACATCGATGGTTTATTCAATGTGATTGGAAATCAAACAAAAACGATGTTTATCTCTACATTTTGCCATACACATTTGATTATTTGGAATTTCATCGTTCTATTCAATCAAAATCCACTTGTATTGATGATAACGATTGTTATCAATCATATAATCATATACATAATTTGACAGTACATCGTCCTTTGAAAAAGAAAGACTTGGGTTTGATTAATATTCGTTTTAACAAGGTTTGTTTTCTATTAACGGGCTCTCTTCTCAATAATCACTTTTGGTCTATCATTCCAAACTTGAATCATTTAGTTTTGCTCGAAATATCAATATTTAATAATAATCTACAATATCAAACTCAATTACAAAAGTTATTCGATCTAGCTCCTCGCCTCTATTCGATAGGTTTCGGTACATGTATGTCACCTTCTGTATTCTGTGAAGAACTAGTTATGAATCTCAGAAGTTCATCGGTGCGTCGGTTGATTTTACGAGACGTTGCACATCAATGGTGCGATAATTAACAATGTACTCTATTGAGTTGTTCGTCATTAGGCAGACAAATGTGAAATACTTGAAATTGATGTCGAAAATGAGACATGAATATCTCACTTTGTCGATACAATGATCAATCTTCGAGCATTATATGTTCGATGTAAAACAAACATTACGAAAATGACATCTGAAAGCGTCAAGTGGTTACAAAATGACTTATCATCCAAGTGTATCGTCGCAGCAGACGCCGTTAATGATGATTGTATTCGAGTATGGATTCGTTAATCTAGACTGCTAATAAGAACAAAGAAACAACCTAACTGAACTTTTTCTTTGGTTAATTTTGAATAAATCGAGCTTGACAAGCTTTTTGCTTTGGTTGCTAAGTGCTGAAATAACTTTTCGATCTACGCTTGTATCCTTTACGTTTTTAGATGTTCTAGACTAAAAGATGATCGGAGGAAAAACATTTTCCCAGTTGTCGGCAGTATTCGAGTTGGGTGAGGTCACGAAAAATCGATCCATGTTGAACTCTGGTTAGTCGAAGATCAATAATAAGCTCAGCGAGTCTGCTGATATATAGAAGAAAATCATCTCAGATACAAACACGTTTTATAGTGTTACTGAGTGGTTTCTTATGACAGTCATGTCATTGTGCACAGGTGCTGCAAACAGTTCAAAGTTACAATTGTGATTATGTGTAATCACAATAAATTTTCTATGACGACGAAAGTTTGTCCATGTATTCTTTATCACCTATTTCTCGTCATCAATAGACCCTGATACTGTAGAAAAGCCGATCCACTGTTGAAGATCGTACATGACGAGTGATGAAGCGTTTGGAGGAAAATATGAACGGCTAAAACGCTCCCTTATGTAGCATCGGTTTTCTGAACGATAAGTCTTCATATTTCAAATGAGCACATAGAATTCAGTTTTCTGACATTCTGTAGACCAAATCACTACATCTGTCGTATTTGAGAATTGCGATGTTCTAGTGAATGTAATACTTTGCCTCTTGTGTAGTTTAATTTGTTATGCAAAGATATCGTAATTTATCCAATCTATCATTCATTTATCAGTCCTCTGAATATTAAAATCTCATCAAAGCAGACTTTAACCCTTCGACAATGTTCTCATCTTATAACTTCATCGATGTATTAGGGTCCACGTGGACCCATATATAGAAAATTTGAGAAAACCAATACCTATGTTTTATTTAAGTGATTCATTGATGTGCTAGATGTCTTTACATATTCTGCATATGATCGCCTTCGCGCCAGTTTTCATGAAGGCCATGTGAATACAAACAATATGGCAAAAAACTTACCTGAAAGAGTTTTTATAACACTATTCAAATATAGGTTCAAAAATGATGCATTTAACAACTTCAGCTTCATAAAACGTTAGATATACATTGGCATGCACATGAATATAATTCTCCGTAAGGATACTAGACTTTTCTTTGTGTATCTTTAGTCTTATCTTTCTTTTCTGTAATTAAAAGCAATAAAAATCTGGTTTTTTATTACAGTCTATAACACCGTAGATGTTCTGGGATCCAACTGGACCCATGTCTGTATTTTCTCCTGCCTAGACCTATATATGATTTCTCATATGCATATTGTACAGCTGCTCAAGACTGGAGATTAGAGAATATAATTGATCAGAAACATCAAATGATCATGTTGTATTACATATAAAATTGGCAAGTGGGTCCACTTGGACCCTACAACATCGTCGAAGGATTAAGTACACAAATCAAATTCTGGAATCCACATAATGACGAATTAGATATATAAAAAAATGCTTAGTGTTTACTTAGTCCTCGAATTTGAAATACTGTGTTTTGTATGCCGTTCAAGATTTCATAAGTTATGTAAAGAGTGTTTCGTTGTTGTCGCCTCTCATCCAGGAGAAGCCTAACTCTAAGGTGCTATCTGCAAGGAATAGGAATCCAACTTTCTTATCAAGCAAGTGACATCGCACGTAGTACATCAAAAGAACAACTCTTCTTCGGGATGCTTCGAATATGTTTATGATGATTTATTTGTGAATTTGAAGGTTGTCACAGAAAAAGAACATCAAGTTGAAAGGCTAAATGACAACAGCGTTACATAAAAATAAATTGACAAATGATCGACGAACAATACTAATACAACAAAGGAAATAGTTCAAGAATCATAGAGAAGTATGACAATTGACTAAAGATTTCAGTTGAATAAGAAAATGTTCAGGCGGCCTTATTGATCGGAATAATGATTCGTCGGTTCTTTTTACAGATGATCAATGCACGAAGTTTCTGCTTTAGTCCAGGCAGTGTTATAATAATTGCATAAGACAAAAGTACCGGTGGAACGTTTGTCAGTCCGAAGATATATTCTGAGATATCGGTACCAAAATCGACGAAACCTAATGTTTGCCCGAGATACGTTATAGTCCAGGGGAGATCACAGCTCAAATAAACAACAGAGATGAAAGCCAATTGGATGATCATTTTTCGATGTTGTCGCCATCGATAGGCCTGTTGTAGACGACGTTTTTGCACGATAACACGAAGAAGGAGAACAGCATCGAACATCATAATGAGGATGATTGGACTGATGTTATGAACAAGTGATATATATATACGAAACCAGTTAGAACGTAATGATTTGGAAAAACAGACTCTACCACATAACGGCTCTGTGGTGACATACATTTGCTCGCAAGGATAAATGAAGAGTAAATAAAAATAGAATATAGGTCCATAGAAAGAAAAAAATGCCAATGGGATGTAGTGAAATAACAAACGGGCACGTACAGTAGTGACTCGATTTGAACAAAAGATAAGAATATGTCGCTCGAGCGATATCCAAACCATTACAAAAGTAGCGCCGTACCAAATTCCATAATCCACAAACTGAGCAAGACGACAATAAAAAGGAATTATTGGTGCTACGAACCCTTGTCTCATATAATTCATTTTCATCGGCAGATCCAATGTGAGAATAGCAAAATTATAAAGGAGTACGATGACGATGCTGTGATTGTGAAGAGCTTTTCGTGCCACCTTTGTCTTTAAAAGATGAAACAGAACGAATACATAACAGGGAACGGACGTCACTTCACCCAACATAAAGAGTCCAAATTTAATTTGTGGCCAATTTGGCGGAATGTAGACACTCATTTCTATATAACTGGCAGTCAGAGTAAGAAGTAACTGTTGGAAAAGCAAAGTATTTAATTGTGAGAGTTGTTCAAAGACAATCCGTGTTCTCTCGATCTAATTATATCGACACGCAGAAGTGACGCTTGTTTCTAAATCAAGAAAGTAAATTAATGCGTATGTAGTTGTTAAGCAACCCTTTCAATATTGAACTATGTCATCTCACAAACTTTTTGAATTCAGCTTTCATTAAATATCACATCCATTGGTTGTGCATAGCTGCTGATGTCCAGAAAAATAACTTCAGCGGACGGATCTGGTTCAGTCATAATAATCTCAATGCAAGACTACTCGATAGCGAGAAATGAGATTGAGCATCACCGAAGCTTTCATCTCGACAGTTAGATTGTTTAGCGCATTTCTTTAGCATAAATAATCTTTTTGATATTCTGACAGAAATGAGATTGAGCATCACCGAAGCTTTCATCTCGACAGTTCGGTTGTTTAGCGCATTTCTTTAGCATAAATAATCTTTTTGATATCCTGACAGAAATTCGATAGAGACAAAAAGAACCCATCCTTTTTTGTAAACGCTTTACTGTTGTCTACAATATGTGGTCCGGAAAAAGTTGATTTGAACGTTCTTAGAAAATTGATCGGCTAGTCATCATTGTGTGATGAAAATAGACGTTTTCATTATCGATGAAACGATACGTCTTCTGATATTAGGGATGTCTATCTGTTGATTTGTTTGATAAAACAAAGATTCTTTTTTCACTCATACATTTTTCTATTGTTAGTTGATGTCTAAAAAGAAGCGTGAGAATTTAAGTCATTGAAATATTAATTCCAAGTTGTGATTCTTTTAATTATATCACGTGATACATTGTGGATTTTCATTTATGTTCTTTCCGTGTAAGTATGAAAATAGCCATCAGGAACGAGGAATTAACAAGAAGCAATATTCCTAGCTTTCTTTAAAAACGATATATCATCCTATTCTCTTGCACAACGAGTTACATAGATTAACAGAAATGTATTGGAAGTTCGATCACTAATTTTTTGTGAAACTTGTAAAAAAGTCTAGTTGTAATTATGTGCTAAAATAGGATTTGTCATTATTCAACATAGACTTGATTTCACAACGTCACAGAGATCTTTTTTTGTATTTGCATGGGAAATGCAACTGTTTTATCTAGAAGTGCGTCTTTCAAGTCAAACATGTTTAATCTATCATTAGACAAAGTCGGCTTCAACAGCATACTTGTAGATAGAGCCAAACGAGCGAAATTTGAAAGTAGAATTTTTATAACTTGCATTGTCATGTTTCTCATTATAATAAGGAACGTGACACTGCTAGCTAAGAAGATTCTAATTTGATGTGTCGCTCTTTTTTTATTTTAGTCCAACCATGCGTTATTCTTTTTCTAATTCTGTCATCTCACACAGAAACGGAGAATAGGAAGCGTTTCTTCTTCCCTATCGCCACAAATTGTTAATAGAAGCTAGTCTTTCGGCTAGGGGTGTTACTTTATTTTATTTTTCTTTATAATAAAGGATAAA
Source organism: Macrotrachela quadricornifera (assembly GCA_022393335.1). Classification (NCBI taxonomy): domain Eukaryota; kingdom Metazoa; phylum Rotifera; class Eurotatoria; order Philodinida; family Philodinidae; genus Macrotrachela; species Macrotrachela quadricornifera. Next base: position 258,582 of record JAJEKB010020807.1, on the reverse strand, counting down.
ATTAAAGAAATTAAAAAGCCTTTATTCTTTATAAAATAAAAATAAAGAAGAAAGACATTTTTTTTCTATCAAAACTTGTTTTGTTTATTCTGTTGAAGTAGTTCACAAAAAATTACCATATTGTATAATTTAATATAATATGTGGGTGAATCCATGGGAAACGTACCATGATTTGGGAAAGTGTTTTTTTAGTACTTTTCTTTGTACAATGCGTAGCACCGAACTAAAAAAATCTTTGGCCGAAAAAAATTCGGAACTTGTTCATTTAATCGTTGAGATCTTGTCTACTTTTGATGGGAACATGATAGAGAGCTGCGGTTTTCACCGTTGCAAAGAACAGATGAAAACGCATCGAATTATATAAGACAATGACTTTCAAGCCGGTCTTTTGATCCTACTAGTAATAATTTAGTTTACACAATGGTACAAAAACTCAACACTTTTCATCCCAGGGCTAACTCACGGGATCGGAACCTGTCGGGCGGGTTGAAAATCCGATGATACATAATGATCGGATCCTGGTGTTTCAATTTCGACATGTTCCGGTAACCTACACGAATTTTCGGTGACATTCGTCGACTGGATCCACTAAATTCCGACTGGGTTCACATAGCCGAAACCGGTCAGATCCGATCATAGAATCTGCTTGTATCCGACCTAGTCTAAGTCTTTCTGGTCATCATCAGTTATCAGAATCTGCCAGATTAAATGACACTTGATTTCACAGCAAAAATTTATAAATCACAAGTATAAGAGTCTGTCGGAATATGTCAGAATAGACGAGGTCCATTGATACTATTTTATCGTTGATAAGCACCTGCATTCGATCATTACAAATGAAAAATCTTGTACATTTGCTCACGTAAAAGTGAGCATAAATGAGCATCCGCCCACGCATGGTGACTCGACGACAGGCCTGCCGTCATGAGGGTATATATAGAGGTGCCAACTATCGGCACTGTCATTCGAAAAGAAAAACGAAGTAGGTGCCACATGAATGTTTTGTTTTGATGATCTGTTGCTCCCATTTTTGATCATTCATTGTAAATAATCTCTTTTAATACTTACATCGCCATCTTCTGAAAATTAGAGTCCGTTTTCAGTGAGTTTGCTGTTGAACTCAGTCTAGGCTTGCCACCTTCATCTTTTTTTTCTAAATAGTCCATGGTCATGAATGAATTTCAGATGATTCTTGTGATAATTTTTATCATCACTTTTCCGTTTGAAAAGTGTGTAAGTTCTTTTTTCTAAGGTTGTTCCCTCGACTGAAGGGCGGATCATACGAAAAAAAATAGTTTGTTTGCTTGTCGCAGGTCAAAAAAACATAGGCTTAGAACTTCTACATATGTATAGGTTTTTGTTAACTTTTGCTAAAATTTTGCTAAAGAATATCAATGTGCAGTAACCCAAAATTGAAGTCAGATTTTAGATCTGCCTGACTACTGGTCAGCAAAAATGGACCAATCAGAAATCAGCTTTTTTATATTACGGTTTTCTGGACTTTTGATAAAAGTTTATTATAGGTTATCGATGCTCAGAAATCCAAAACTGAAGCCAGATTTCAGATCTGACTGACCGTTGGTCAGCAAAAATGAGCCAATCAGAAATCAGCTTTTTTCCCTCGACTGAAGAAAGGGCCATATGAAAAAAATAGCTTACTTGCTCGTTTGTCATCGGGGTCAAAGGTCAAAAAAACATGTTCTTAGAAAAATCTCTCCAAGAATCAAACTTTACGCTCGACTCAACGCTTAAGGTCTGACCAAAGGTTTTTGGGGTCGGGGAATCGAATGGCACTATCAGTTTTTGAATTTTTCGAAATAATTTTTTTTCTAAAAAAGGCTTTTTTTATTTTAATTTTATTCCGTCGAATGAAGAGAGGGTGATACGGAAAAAAGTGAAATGCGTTTGTCGATATGTGTGTGTTTGTGCCAGGGTCAAAAAAACATCGAGATAAAAAAAACTAAAAGTTCACAAAAATTTAAAAATTAACCTTTCGAGAAAGGTTTTTGGCACCGAGGTATGACACTTGATCAACAGCATTGCTGATTGTGCTGGTACCTGAATCGATCAATTGATGTTAGGAATTGGTGAGGTTCGGTATTTTTTATTGAAAAGAGGTATTTTTTGACTAATCGATGGTTTCACCATGGTGTATGATGAACACCATTGCTTATGGTGGTAATACCTGATGTGATCATTGGAGGTATATAGTATTATTAACTTCGTTATAAGCGTTTATTCCTTCCACTGAGGGGACGACGATAGGAAAAAACTAAAATGAGTTTCTGTGTCTGTGGCTGGTCGCAGGTCCGATCTAAAAAGTATTTGTTTGACGCAAATGATGTCGAGGTTGAGGAATTCGAATCTGACATTAGTTTTTCAAAATTTTTTGTGATTATGATTAATAATTTTTCACAAAAGATATTCTCTCGACTGATGGGAGGGTCATATGAAAAAAAAAACAGTTTGCTTGCTGGCTGGTCGTCGGGATCAAAGGTCAAAAAAACCTGTTCGTAAAAAAATCGATCGAAGAATCGCAACTTTAAGGCCAACTCGACGGCTTACGTTTGACCAAAGGTTTTCCGAATCGGGAAATTGAGTGGCATATTAATTTTTTAAAATTTCCAAATGAATTTTTTACGTCATAAAAGACTTTTTTAAAGAAAATAATGATTTTTTATAAAGTTTGATCAAAGATCCTTCAGGATCAGGGAATCGAATGGCATTATTAGTTTTTCAATTTTTTCAAATAATTTTGTTTTGCTTAAAATATGAATTTTAAAGAACATAATAGTTTTTTACTAAGTTTGACCAAAGTAACCGGGGTCGAGGAATAGATTGGTGATGCCAGTTTTTTAAAACTTTTTTGAGATTAATGATTTTTTAACAAAGGAATTTTTTTTATAAAATCCGATCAAAAGTAATTGACGTCGAGGACTTGAATCGACTTTACTTGCTGTTATATTATTTTTGTCTATAACACTAGAAAGCTGAATAGTAGAAAAATAATTGTCAGTTGAGAAAAAAGATTGATACATGAAACGGGTAGCCCTGAGTGACACGTCGGAGGGGCGCCGACGGACAGCTAGCCGTTCTCTCTAACAGCTACAAAATTTATGTTTCAAAGAAAACTTAAAGAATTATGAGAGTTTTATGGAACGCATTATCTCGGAGTTCCAATCGTGATCGGAATTGAGCGGAATACTGGGCTACCAAAGAATAGGTAAATGGTTTCAGTGCTTGAAGTTTGGGAACAATACTGTATTGTAGTTACCTATTCTAAGGGAAACCAGTGATCATTTTGAGAGAAGCGAATAATAGCAGAATATAGTAGTTAGAAGGTAAAGCTTCGCTACCCTATAAAGTTTGATGCATGGAACAGTTAGCCGTGAGTGGCGCTCCTCTGAGGCGCTAAGGAACGACTAGCTGTCCCTCTGTAGTTAGGCATAGGAGTTGTGCTCCAATAGAGATATAGAAAAATATCTCACAGGATTTGTTGCATACTACGTGACATTCGTGGTAACGGTATGAGCAGAATGGCAACATATTGAAAACATGCAGTTTTGTCTCAGATGCAAAATGGGGCTGGAGTCATTGTGTGATATTAGAAGTCAACTAATGGGTGCATTTTATGACGATTTGATTAGTTTCCTGAAATAATTGAAACGTGTAAAAGGCAAATGAGAACTATGAATTATCATCTGCTCAATGAAACCTGGCCGGTGGAACAGCTAGCCGTGAGTGGCGCCCCGTAGGGGCGCCGACGAACGACTAGCCGTTCCCGTAATTGATCGCGAAAATTTTGCTTTAGTATAGACTCACATGAATCAGTTATAAATTGATTCTTAGCAGTTTAAACCAATGCCGTTACTATTAAATGATCGGGATCATACTAAGGAGCTAAGCCTATCAAATTATGTGTTCTTTAAGCAAAATTTCTGTTTAATAAACTGAGAACTAATTGAAAGAGTTTTATATTCTTATGATTCTATATGGAATCAAAGTTTGAAATATCTAACATGATCGGACAAACTTTACTTAAATGTAGGAATGCAATATTTCTTTGAGAAAATGGTCAACCAATCTACAGGTTGAGCGCTACCTTGTTGAATTTTATTCTATAATGATAGTTTTAGAATAGTATAAAAATCTTAAATGATACGTGTTTCTACTTCGTGTTATGTAGAGAATGAAAATGAAAAATAGAGTAGGGAGAGACATTACCACTTTTCTTCATTCAGTTGAGGGTTAAGTGAGTCGAAGTGACGAACGTTACTTGTATATAATTGATCTTTATACGGAAAAAATATGTGAAATATTTCTGTAATGCATTATTAAAGTTAACCCCATTATCCCGAGCACTTCCTAGAAAAGCGGAGCTAGATTTCATGTGCGATATAGATTTTTCATGAAAGTTATTTTTAATACTAGATGTGTGGCAATCGTATAAGCTTGGTTAACGTATGATGAACTCATATCACAGTGAGAATGAACTTAAAATTTATGACTCGTTTTGTTGAAAATACTTTATTTTAACTTTCTATTATTAATAAGCTTTGATATAGTTCCCTTGAAATTTTATCAACACTTTCTGTGATTAATATCAATCTCCACTGATCGGATATCAAATCTGTTTATTCGATATTTCACTTTGCAATGCATGTGTGCTATATAAGCTAAAAAAATGAAGAAAATACTGCTCCTTTTCGATTGCTTATGCTTATTACAGCACCACATTTTTCGTCAAAAGTGGACACCCTACTGTCAGCTGAAGACCTTGCTTTGCCTACAGCTACACCATTCGTGGTCCAGAACTGGAAGCAAAAAACGAGTCACGAGTACAGGAAATGAAATATTAGCCTATTCATTGTACTCTTTTTCAGGCCTCTATCATACATTACAAGACTTCTAATAAAAGCTATATTATAAACGATAGAGTCAGGTGGCTGCTAGGACTTCCAGCAGTAACAAAGAGCACTATAACTGCCAAATGTCAAATAAACAAACTTTTTATAAAATGTAATATCGCCACGAAAGGGTTAATTATTTTATAAAATGGAAATCTGCAGGAGTTTTCAATATTCTGAATGCATTTCAGTTTTGATCGAAATCGTGAGCATTATTAGTGATATGTAGATACACACCAAGAGAACATAAAAATGAGGAATCAAAAGTAGCATCTCGTCAGAGAGAGTGACCACAATCGATGAGAAGTTACTTTAATAGATTTAATTAAGAAACGTCTTTAGAGATAGGTCTAAAGCGATAATAACAAGAGTTCCAAATGTATCGCGCGATCTCGAGTATGAGTTCTTTTTGATAATACAATGTTAATTTCTCTATAATTCCTGTTCAGGATATTTAGTCAAACGAAACTCAATGATCGACGCATTATATGTTTTAATAATAATTGAGAAAATATTAAAGTTAAAGAAAGAAGTTGAAGTTGTTTTTCATCTTGCCATTAATAACCATACAACCAAATCAGAAATAAACATACATAAAAATATACAAATAAAGACGAAATAATTTAATGCATTGCATTTCTCTTCAATTTCTTTTTTGTTTTTTCCTTTGTCTTTATCTTTATCCACAGAAGCTTGACATGAATTACATCTATTGCAGAAGTTGCATTTTGGTTTCTGTTCCTCCTTTGTTTCATTAATATTTTCAGATGTTGTCGTTTCCATATTCTTGTCTGGTGCGGAGGTTTCAGAAGTAGAAGGATGTGAAGTGGATTCAGATACATACACGATTGGAGGAAGGAGAATTCTCTTACGTTTAGCTTTAATTTTAGTCAGATCACCTAAAATGTAACAATTTTTCATCTAGTAAAAACTTAATGCAACCGGCGCCAAACAAAAGATTTTAGCAAAAAATATTATTTCAGCATTGATTTTCAGTAAAAAGAAACCAACTGATATCTTTATTTTACCATGCAACTATCATATTTTCTATCGATGTCCAAATGTTAGCTTCCGATTATTGGAGAAAGATCATCCCTAGATTCTTTTTCTCGCTCAGAACACTCCTGAAGAATATTTATGAAAAAAAAAAGTTTCAGAAATACTTCGTAGAATCTCCAGACAAAACTCAAACAGGATTCTGGCAACAAACATCTGATTTTTTTAATCATTAGTGCTCTCGTAATTTGTTTATCCTGATATTTATTAAACTTACCATTTTCAATACTAGTATATTTCTTTTCATCTTTCTTTGGTCGTGGAAAGCAACAAAAAAATACTTTTTGTAATAATCCACAAAAAGCATAAAGTGGCTTTGGCATTTCAGATTTTGTTGTATAATAATTATAGAGAACAAACCATCCCAATGATAATAATGTCCAAAAAATTGATAACATAAAATATAATGTTATCATCATTAAATATTGAGATTGTTGTGGAAACAGATTGGTAAAATTTAATGAATAAACAGAATATGTCATAAAACATGTCATACCTAAAATATAAATAAGAATATTTTATTTCGAAATTCTATCTAATATTAAACCAAATAAAATATTCTTACATAGACCAACTTGCATTCCAAAAGCTAATGCAAATGATAATAAAGTGACACAATTTAAAATTAAACATGCAAATATTCCATTCATGATAAAAAATAATGGTTTTCTTTTAAAATATAATTGTACGGATATAACAGCATTATAAGTATCTTCATATGGTGCTCTATCTCCTGCTCGAATAACAGCCATATCTGTTCCATTTAATTCCCATAAAGGATGTTCAATATATCCACTAGTATCAATAACTATACTATCATTTTCTGTATAAAGAATTCTATTTTCTCCTTGACTCCATGATGTTAAATTAATACTACACATTTGTTTATCAAATGGAAACATTCCGACATTGAAATTACATCTTGTTCTTATTGTTAATGCTGGTAATATCATATAAACTTGACCTGTATAATAAACAGATGCTAAACTATAATCACCAACTGTGAGATAACCACTTGCATCTGCTGAATTTAATATCATTGTATCTGGTATCCACAAACTTTTAACTGGTAACATAACTACTTCAATAGTATTATTTGAAGCATTTGGTGCCCATGATAATCGATCATCAAACCAGGTTTGTGAAATAAATGTACTTGATGTCATTATTTGTTGTTTTTCATCTATACCTATGATTTGTAGTAATGTAGCAGTTATGTCAACAGATACTTGATCCTCTGGCCTTATGTTTTTATTATAACCATTTAATAATGTTGTTATTAATGTTTGTTCAGCTAGTTGTGAAGCTGGTAATGTTCCGCAGTTACAAAAGTAAAATAAATTATATATAAGGATAATCAGAACCTGCAATTTTATCATTTTAAGATTATTTTATTTTCTAAATGAAAATTTAATTTGATTTTGTTTATTTTTATATCGATCTAGAAAAGAGAAATTTAATCTTTAGTGGCATATAATAGACAAGATTTATTGTGTACATGATTTGTTATCCTATCGAATAATATTTTTCTACAAAGTTCTTTTTAAACATATCGTCACTCGTAATGATTTCAAAAATAAAACATTCACCTCAGTAAAAACATTCGATTTTTTTGAAAATGAAATCATTCAAAAAAAAAATTTTTTTTTCGAAAAGTTAGATCAATTCTACAGTAATTCAATTAGAATTAACATCTTAATATTTATTTTTGAACTCAAATATTCAAAAATCAGTCATCAACTTATTTGGTGAATCAGGATATGCCGAAAATAATAATATTCAAATAGATGAACAGAAGCTGACATTTTTAATAAAAAAGCAATCATTAGTTGAACTAGTCGACTTTTTACACGAACAAACCGATACAATTTGAAAAATCATAAAATACAGAGAATATCAACCATATGAAAACTGAATTTTGCTCTTCAAATTTTAGAGTTAATCAAAACGTTCTGATTTGATTCGATTTTAATCTCTAATGTGTTTTTAGTGACATATTCATCGAAATGTGTATCTTAAAACTTTATCAAAATAAAATTTAAACATCTTTTTTACTGAAATTTTGCAGTTTCAATATTATTTTTATTCTCTAATTACAAGAGTTGAATAATACGCCAATCGGCAAGCCATTATCGACTTGTTTATATGAAACATTTTCATTATTTTGAGATCAAGATTTGATAAAATGATTAAAGTCTTCATTTTTAGAGAAAAAATTTATTATTTAAAAAGTTTGCTCATAGATTAGCATACCTTCTATAACATGAGTTCGAGATCATTGGAGCAAGAAATATTCATGCCGTACGGATATCGTTCCGTGACATTTGCTTCCACATCTTATTCATTCTCATTAGACTAGTATTTATAAGAATTCTGTTTTCGTTCTGTAAAATTTTTCTTTTGTTACCTCACCACATGTGGAGTTTTTTCAATAGAAAAATTGATTGATTTTCGACTTTAGATAAAATAACATGAGTGTAGAAAAACTGTCGGGAATAAATCTTCAAACAGATATTAATGAACTGATCGTTCTTCAAGTAAATATGACTTACAAGAACGCTGTATTGCAAACTGTTCAATGACATAATTAATGTGACTTTGACCTTTACTGCAGTAATAATAAATATAGTCTATCATGGCGATAGTGTCGAAATATTTGTTCTGTTATTTTTGTACAAATGCATTTTCTTTTCGATTTTTCTCTTATAAAGATCAGATGGTTTATGTATTCTATTTTATATTAACAATAGATTCTTGATGAAATAACTGCCATTAATTTTGAGAACCAATGAAAAGGTTTTAATGAGATAAATGTATCTAAGGGTTTATCTGATGATAATCTATCAGTTTGAATATTGGACATTGATAAAGATAAAGACTATACTGAATATCGATGCTAAGAATTAAATAAATTGTAATCTCTTTTTCACGTACTAATCAATATTCGATATAAAACAAATAAATGATGCATCAAAATAAATTTTAATAGTCAAAAGTAAGGAACTGTTCGTCGATATATTTGGTTTCTAAGATGCATAGAAGAATTAAATCTCCTAATATTTTTTTCATAATTACAAACTACTTCAAAGAAATCTTTGTGTCTCACCTTAGGAAAACCTGTCATCTTGATCTTTTTCTAGAGTAATTCTTTTGAAAAAAGTAGAGGCAAGAGTTTAAAAAGGAGTGTTTTGTACTACAAAAGATTGTTTTTTATTAGTGAAACTTCAATTCTTTGACAAAGACACATTAGGAGCATGGATGAAAATATTATTATGCACACAACATGACGCATCTAATCAACGAACATATAAACAAACTTTTAAAATAACAATTTATAAAATCTTTGAATCCAAACGAGTATAAAATATCTCCTACAAACTGCTTAATACGGAATATATTTAAATAGACGAACTCTTCATATCGTATAACACTAGGTGATTGATAAGAATGTGAAGTAATTTAGTGAATAGCTTCTATTTTTCAAACACTGAACAGTAACCGACGCAGATCGAATTAGTGCAAAATTTGACCTATGTCAAACATAAGTCTGGACATGTGCCAGTATCAAGTACGTACTTCTGGACAACATAATGGATTCAGATCAATTAATAATATTCAGTATTTTTTCTCTTATTATATCAAGATTTATAAATTCTTTAGACTGGAAAATTGTTCTAACTTTTCAAATTTTCATCCATCATCTCATATCTTTCTCCTAATTGTTCATCATGTCCGTAGGCGTCTGAATATTATATATTCTTATCTTTGTGCCTTTCATATTGTTGCAATGAAGGTTTAATTATCAGTGTTGTAGTTTAGGCTCAGTAATGCATTAAGACTCGCCACCCCTCCAGAACGATCTCGGTCCAGGCACGTATATATAGGCTGAAATGAAGAGGCTGTAGTAAAATTTTCAGCTTTATAACATGATGCTTGACAGAGATATGAACGAAACAAGGGTAAAAAAATAGCTCATTTTATGTGCAAGATTTCTCGGTCGAGGCTCGTGTTACATGTTTAATTTTTTTGTTAGAAAGAGAATGTCAAAATGCACGACAGCATAGAGCCCTTTTCTTATATTCTTACTCTTGTGGTGGAGGAGCACGATTACAAGTTCAATGTTTCAATAAACGCGCCAAAAATGGGTGTTTAGTTACATAAGTGCCTGTCAATGTAGTAAAAATAAAGCTTAATTTAAAAAAAAATGACTCTATAGTGTCCTGCATTTTCGTGTGTTCTTTCTAACAAAACATTTAAACATGTTGCACGAGCCTGAATCGAGAAATCTTGAACAAAAGATTAAAAACTCATAAACTGAGAAAAAATAAAAATTATTTTTCGTTTTTTTTCAAAAATAGCCTGTTTTTCAAGTAATACATCGCAGAAATCTTGCTAGAAACGAGATGCCAAAAACGAAATTCATATTGTTTTTAAAAGATCTGAACATGGCCTATCTTCCGATGCATTAATCTCAATTTCGAAATTCTTGACGAAAATTGACATTTTTTCGGGGCGATAGGGGCCTTAAGGAATATCACTTTTCTCAAACTTATAAAGATAAGCGAATATCTTTAGCACTACATATCAACGAGTAATTGAAACCTCTAAACAGAACTTTTTTTTCACCATAGAGAAAAGTTTTAAAATTCGGATTTGATATGTAGTAACAATGTTCTAGATATTCTAAATTCATATAATCATCATTTTTTAAAACTTATTAGGACAACGAATAAAAGCTGAAATTTGGTCACCAAGACTATACCGTTTATATATATATATGAAAATTTCAGATCACATTAACGCAACAATAGAAAGAACTATATACCTGCGAAACTTTGATAAAACCATAATCGTATACTAAGTTTTCTACAGATAATATCGTGATTTCTAAACTTTTTATATAAACAACTACTTGATATTCAAATATTTTCGAATATACTTATATTGTATACAAATTCTATTCACATTTAGGGGCTTCGATCATTAATATTTCATTTTCAATTAAACTACTTGTGACATTCGAAATCAAAATCAGAATCGCGCTCTTACTTCTCTCTAGTCTTCTTATTCAAAAATTCCGTGTTTACCTCCTATAGTGCAATTTTAATGGAAAATACTTTTTTTAATAAAACATATGTCATTATATTCCGATTTTGATGCTGATTTTGAATGTCACAAATAGTTTGATTGAAGTAGTCAAATGTGGATAGAATTTGTATACAATACAAGTATATTTGAGAATATTCAAATATCAAATAGTTGTTAAGATAAAAAATTTAGAAATCATGATATTATCTGAAAAAAACTCAATATATAATTATGTTTTTATCAAAGTTTCGCAAGTATATAGTTTTTTTCTATTGTTGTGATAATGTGATCTTAAATTTTCATATATATCTAAACGGTATAGTCTTGGTAACCAAATTTCAGTTTTTATTCGTTCTCCTAGTAAGTTCTACATATGTACTGAATATGATAACAAACTGTTGTATTTTTGATTCTCAGCGTTTGCTATGTCTATAGATGCCAAAAGATTTGTTTCTGAAGTATGTCTTTTTTGCTAATATTGTGCAAAACAATCAAAGTATCTGTTTAGGAAGCCGCACTACTACATCTTATTAGAATTTTTTGTCGCTATAAATCTGATATTGAGCAGGCACGATACAAATTATGTTGCATATTTTTATTTTCTATTCAGAAATCAATCGGATACATGAATATTATGACTTGGCCATTCGTATGACACAATGTAGTGCTAGTCAATATCGAGACGTTGTGCAGTCTATCAAATATTCAATATCATTGGATCGTTTAAAAGCAAAACTACCTATTGTTCAGTATGTGTTTCACTGTGTGTGCGAAGCTAATGATCAAAGGTCACATGTTTATATAAGTGGAAGATCCTAAGGGCTATTATATGGGGAAACTCATAGGGGCTGAAGACATTCAGGCAAGAAGGGGTAAATCAGTAAGGAAAAGGCAATTGAGAGATGAGGGAACAAGGATATAAGACTGTAAGCGCTACATAAAATGTAAAAATACATGCATTGTAAGAGAATTAAACTACAGGATTTTGATGTCATACGTCAGAGGAAAAAACAGCCGTGCAGTATGCGCGAGCTCTTGCTAGGTTTGGATGACCTTGCGATGCTGAGCTCCACAAATAAAACTACTTGTGGGAACAATTAGGGAAGGTTTATACTTCTGATCAAAGCAAAATAACGCGACTTTGGCGAAGTAAAAAAATATATTGAACTCTTTTATGCAAAAAGAAGGCTATTTTCTATTAGTGTAATTATCAATTTTTTTTTCTTTTCACATGAATGCATGTAATTTGTTTTGATAAAGCGAGTGTTTACTTTTTTTTGTGCATTGTATAACATTGTCAACTGTGATATGGTGAGACTCGCTCCGTGTATAACACATGAAACAGGAAATAACCAATGAATATAAATGCAAGAACAAAAAAAAGTGAAGCATGTCATGAGCATACATCATCATCATGGGTTAAGCTATATCATAAAAATGATCAAACGAAGGAGGAATATATAAACAGTATACAAGTAGGAATGAAAGAAAGCATGAATTCGAGTATGTGAATCATGGCTATGCCCATGACATTTAGTTACGTTTGATCCCTCTAGATGTAAACAGTCATATTATCCCTCAACGTTCAACATTTCGGAACCAGTTCTGTCCACGGAATTAGTTCCATACATTCGATTTATTTTGTCACATCGCGGAATAGGAAGTGTTCTCCTAGATGTTTATTCTGATTTTCTCAACATTATTACCTAGAGCAATAAAAATTTGTAAGTGATACGATGAGGACTTGAACTGAAGCATAATAATAAAAAGACTTCTTCGGAAGCCAAACTGGCTGATACTCTAAGTATAGCCGTATCGTTATAAATTAAAGCTTTCTTACCAGATATGTTATCACAAAGATATATGGTAAATTTAGAAGCATCGGTGTGAGTCTTCATTGATTGTTCAGCTTTCAATGTTGTCATTCACATAATTTGAGCAATTTATCGAATAAAGATCGACATGATCGTTTGTCGAATTAACAATTATTCTGAATGACACCTTTCAAATAGTTGCAAGAAATTCTTATATGACAACTGCACTATTTTGAAATCAAAGGCATATCGACTCAGACACACAATGAAAAAAAACAACATTTATATATGTAAAAAGAAAGCATGCGGACACAAAAAAAATATTCTTTCCTGTTAGAAAAAAGTAAAATATTGAAAACTGTTTTTTCATAATTATTTTTTTCAGAACATAGTGATGAATGTTTATGTTTTCACCTTATTTTATTAAAAGCAATAAATTTGAAAACAGTAAATTCATGACCTGACATTTTCAACGTAAAGTAAGTTTCTTTTAGCACATAAAAATATACATCTTATACAGATAGGAGAATTTTTTTGTTAGTTGTTCGAATTCAGTAGGTCATTCTGATCGAAACTGAGTAATTCCTTTAAATGATATTCTGATAATTGCTTCATGAGTACATTCTATACTGTTTTCGACGTGTTTTTACAGACTCTATGTGAGTATTCGTTTGCATTTTTCATACTTTAAACTGACCGAGTTCCACTGGCGGAAACATCTAGTTTCAGGCACGAGCAATAGGAGAATTATCAAATCATTATGAATCAAACTTATATCTTATGTTCAATGATTTTCTGAAAAAATTTTGCTTCACTTCAAAATGATATAAATGAACTCTCGCATCACACATGCATATTTACATATCACATTGACTAGTGAATGTATTTTTACACTTATGTCATAGGCAAAATTAAGCTTAGGTAAGATTATTTTTATTAAGTGTGAAACAAAAAAAAATATTATTTCTTTTAATAAGATAAACTCAAATTTTTACTTTCATCGACTATTAATTAGGAAAATGTTCATTTTATTTCTAACAATTTTGGATTTCGTTAACTATTCTCTTATTGTCTTAGTTTAATTTGATCTTATCACTATTCGAAGACCATCATAAACAAAATACTTTATATCCTATCTGCATTCCTAAATCGACTGCATCATCACAAAAATGATGGATTCTAGAAAAAAAAATTACTAATTACTAAAATTTAATTGATAATTCTATGCTGCTACGTCACCATCATTACAAAAAAATGATACTAATTAATTATAAAAAAAAATTACTGATAAATAAAAATTAACAATCACTGAGTGTTTCCGATATAGAAAAAAATTCAAAATATATAATTGATATACTAAAATTTTTTCTCAGCTATAATATTTTTATTTTTTAGCCAATGTCCCAATGTCCCGTATGTAGAAAAAAATATATGACAAAGTTAATATAAAATATATTTTGAAAAAAATATTTACAAAAACTTCACCGATCGTTGAATGCCTCAATGTCCTGAATGCAAAACAAAAAGAGAAAAATGCTTAAAAGGGCTATTTTAATATTACTAAATGCTTAGAAACTCCTTGAACCGATTGTAATAAAAATAATGCAACTTATATTATTAAATTCTTTTTATTAAAAGCAAATTTCTCTTTCGAATGATAATAAAGTTATCGATCTGGATGTTGATCAAGGACTGCAAATAAATAATTCTCACAGAGATATTCGAGTGCTTTTATTTCATAAATTTCATCTAGGTCACAAAACAACGGATGCAGCATGATGGACGAGGATATACCGAGTGGCTCAGGATAAATGGCATTATTAGTATTTTCTATCTATTTCCGTCAAATTTCATTATTGAAGCCTAATTTTTTTTTCAAAGATTCGTCTTGAGATGCTCTATAAAACGGTATATTTATTAATAAAAGTGGTGAGCATTATTTTTAGAAATTGAATAATTCAATGAGTTCAAATCAAGACTGTTAGGAGGCTAATGATTTTTGTCGATGAATGTTGGAAAATTGTCTTAACAACACTGTTGCGTTAAATGATGGATGCGAGGTTTGACACCAATCTTGTTGGAGGGACCAGAGGTTCTCGAAGGCTTGATTGCGGTATTAAAGCGATACGGGAATTACTACTTGTATATATCAGATATGGTCTAGAGGACTTTCCTCGAAAATGACTAATGGTGCAACTTTCTTCGAGCATACGGCCAACCACACCATAACCTTCTGAGGGAATTTTCGTTTCTATTTGATGCCACCTTTCTTGTCACCCTCAGCACGATCCACTGATCACACTCCCCACCAATGTCGAACATTTTATCATCAGAAAAGAGAATTTTCATTGTTGATGATTTTTCATAGGTCGATATAGGATAACATTGTGATGACGTGTGCCATTATATGTGAACGAAACATGTTATACATTTATATTATGGACAAATCACCAATTTTAGGGTTTCTTAGACTTGATGTGGATTGATTAATTGTGGCTTGTTAAAGACGTTTTTGTGACTAATAACCACTTTTTGAAGTGTTCAAACGCTATTTTATATATGGAAAATCATGTAAATATTGTATACTATCAATTGATGTTTGGATCTTTTGATATGTTTATCCGAATGAGCTTGATACGAGTAATGATGCTCCTTCTCTTATTCTCGTTCTGAGCCTTAATTTATTTATAAGAACTATCCAAAAGATACAAACATTCATTTATTTAAAAATATCTACGATCCAGTTGCGCCACATATGATCTATATTTTAGGCAGTACTAATCTTAGAATAGTTTTCGTCAATAAAATTTTGACATGAAAACTAGACCAGCATGTAGCCCATGGAAAATTGTATCACATTCTGCAGAAGAAAGGCAATTATAAAGCTATTTTCTAAACTCTTGAGAAGTTCGAATGTTAGTGACTTACCTAAAACATACATTTTTACACAATTTGATCGCGGTAATATTCATTTATGTTTACTATTTCCGGATGATTCATACATAATTTTGTGCAGAATTTCACGCTCTTTCAAATGATACTAATTCCAGTTAGGCAAAGAAATATTACTGTTATCTTATTCCGTTGAAATGCAAGAATAATAGCGTACAATAAGGTGAGGTTAGAAATCATCTAGACATGCACCAGTTCCAGTTGGCAGGCCGATTCACATCTTTATACAGCCCCGTCCTTTAATAATTATAATACATAGCGTCAAAAACTCATTAACACTTCTGAAAAAGAAAAAACTCCAATAAATTATGACAAAATGTTATTTGTGTACTTCATATATTGTTCAAATATAAAAAGTTTTTCTCTCAAATTTTATTATTTGTTGAATAAATAATTCGGTGAATCATCAATCAATGAAATCACATCTATTTTGGATACTAGAAATGTTGATAACATTCAAAGACATTTAGTCAATACCAAATTTTACTAATTATAGTAATTAACAAATAATACAATTCAAAATAGCTATAATATGTTTGTCTATAAATAATTTTTATTATTGTCTTCAATTGATTTTACATTAAAAGCTTAGTATATGGAATGATCTACTTTATTTCTAATTTATCCTTCATCTAAGCTTGTTTATAAATCAATTATGTAAAAATAAAGTCCAAGATTTATAATGAGTAATCCAGAGATATCATATGGAAGTCGATTAACTGAATAATTAGAAAACTTTATTATATCCATCTTAAAATTATTATAATGCAAACAACGCTGATATTTATATATCTATCCTTATTATATCTCTTATATACTTACCCATTAAATTCTAAAATTATTTTATAAGATACTAATTTATTTTTTCTTTACTTGAAAATATAATGTTTAGAATGTCTAAAATTGTTTATATAAAATTACTGAACAAAAATTTATGAAAATGTTCTACATGACAAGATTAAAATAAAAAAATATTAGAAAAACGATGAGAACAAATAGAAATATTTGAAAATAAGTTACTTTAAATAACAATGGATCTAAGATTTTAACATTTAGATTGATATTTACATTAACCTAAATGCTAATAGACTTAACTTAACAATAAATTTTTGAAAACAAAAAGTATAAAACTTCTCTTTTTTTACGGCACATAAAGCTAAAATATTATATGAATTATTTAATTTAATTATATCAACATTAATATTGTATATATCATCTATTTATTATTTTTATTTATTTAGATTTACACCATAGACTCAACTCCAATTAAAAGCAGTAATAATTATTTTCCCGTCATTTAACAGTTAAATCATATTTTTATTATATTCAAATTTTTGAAGGAATTATTCCTTCGTTAATTTTAATTGGTTCTGGATTTTTAATTAATTTCGTATTAAAATATTGATTTACTTCTTCTATATAAACTAATTATAAATCAATTATATAGTTTATTTATCTTTTTTTTATTGTAAGAATATTACTTTTTTGTTTTAATTTGTTTTATTTCGTTATTTTACTTAATATTGTAATGCAGTGCTTTGATGAATGTTTTAAGTTTAATACATAAACATAAAACACGTCGGAATAAATATAATCTGCATTAATTTATTTTATTCAAGCACATTAACAATTTAATTTTTAATAAATTTTTCTTTTGATATTAATTGATTGCTGAAAAGCAAAAATTGAAATTCGCGGATTGTATTATATTTATTCCTTGATCTCAAAGTTGGAATCACACTTCACGAATAAGCAGAGAACTAGTACAAAGGAATCTGCCTTCACTAACATACCCATTTCTCTTCAGATGCACAATCTCTCGAATGCATTCAAAATATATGGAATTCCTCGTTAATGATAGGATCTGGGAATCCATCAGCCTTTGAAAAAGGGCGGTGGGCATGTAGCATTATAAAACAATGTTATCCTCTTCTGACGAAATTCCTATTCCTTGTCTTTTTCTGCACATCGTACATGAATTCATAAGACACGAAGAGGAGCATATTCTATCCTTGATCTTCTTAGGATTACAGAACAAGTGCATTTCACATTGGTAAATACTTTGTACGTCTTCGTCTCAAAAGCACTAACAAATTCATGAATATGTACAAATATATGAAGAATATGAAAGAAAGTATTCATTGTAAATAATGGTGGACGAAATTCAACGAGACAGCAACCAACAACTATTAGGCTACAATCAAGTAAAAGAAAAATACAACGAATATCACGCATAAAATGAATATTTAATGCTCCAGATTCTGGAATATTACCGGGTAGCTTATAATACACTGAGAATATTGATCAAACTAGTCATCAAGAAAAACCTAGTCTATCAATCGTATGTACGAGATGATTTCCTAAGCACATTGTTTTTGTCGAGTAATAATGAGTATCTATTCATGTTCTTATTCTTGAAAAAAAACGTAAATGTATTGTACATGGCATGCTAAAATAGGGCAAATATATAGTTCAATATTTTTTTTTACTAAAAATAAATTTCACATTTATTGATAGAGAAGATGCCTTCAATCGAGAAATCTATTGATCTTTTTCAAGAAAGTTTTATTTTATATAAAAAGGTATTGTTAATTGGACACAACCTATCGCATGAGATTGTATCGACTAAAAAATTTATTTCAGTATTTGTCAATTTGATGTAGAGTATTCGATGTTAGAGATGTAAAATCATCTGAATTATTTCATTCTTTATTTATATAGATAATTGTTAGTTGTGAAATTTCTATATGAACGCTTAAAACTAATTGAAAACAGGCTGTTCTTAGTTCAAGAACATGGAGATTTATTGATCTAATTGTAGAAAACCATTAGATTCAGATATAGAGAAAGACGATATCTGAAATTGCATGAGCATAGAAATGTGAAATTATTCGTACTTCATTTATTTCTAATTCACCATCATCATTGTAGATCGAATTCGCTGATGCTGATCTTGTTGTCGTAATTAAATACTGTTTTTTTTTAAATTACCAATGAGACTAACTTGAAAAAAAAGGTAATTCTTCGAACAATACTTGTTAATATACATATCGGTTGTGATTATAATTATTTAAAATGGATTCATATGTGATATTGTGGATAAACAATCCAGGATATTTTAACATATTCCGATATTTATGTTTTTGTACAGCATAATTTGCAAAATCGATGCATTAAAATCCAATTTTTCTATACAACATGTTTGAACGTAAGCAGAAAAAGATGAACTATGTCTCAACACGTTTCTGGAAAGTATTTGACGCGTGAAAACGCATCTCAAATGTTTTTATCAGCCGCGTTGGAACGCATACATTTTTCAAGAAAGTTTATACACGTTTATTTCCTGTATATTAGATATGATTTTATCCAAAAAACTGCTATTCTAGAAGAGTTAACTGTATGGCTGAAATCATCGATTTACATATATTTTATTTGTATAAACTTCATTAATCTTTAAAAAAAGATTCATATTTCTTTTTAGCAAACTATTAAATACTGTTATATAATATTTTAATCGTATGTTTCTGCTAAATAGATTGTGTGATAATTATTTATTCATTAAATTCTTCGATAAAATTATTTTGTATAAAATAATAAAATTTATTTGAAAAGAACAAGTGAAAAATCATGCAACGTGTTAAATATCTCAACTTTGAAAAAAATACATTTTTGTTTGAATAAGAAAAGATTTCGAGCACTGTGTACAGCTCAGTGGTACATATGAATAATTTCTGATCATTATCACTTAAGGTAAAATTCATTCCATTTGCTAAGTTAGGCTAAGACCATCGAAAAATGTTGATGATGGCGATGAAGTTCAAGTCTGAGATAGATTCGAATATTTCACTGGAGACGCATTTCAGTAAAAAAATGCGTTTCTAAAATAAATCGCATCAAAAAACTTCATTTGTTTCACTAGGACTACGTTCTGATGCATTCATTCTTAGTGTTTCAAACACGTTTTGGAGTAAAGAATATTTACATGGGAAGAAAATATTACGAAGGTTACTTGCCGTTCTATGCTTGATAGTTATGCTTCATTAATCGTTTTTTGTATTTTTATTTCAAATGTAACGTCATAGATCAATCATACGCGTATCGATTACACTAGGGTTTTTTTCTATTGTCTCCTGAATATTCAATACATGACCAAAAAACAAATTTCTCATCGTTTTAAATAGCTTCATACTCTAATACCCCAGTTAGTTTTTTCCTTACTCATTAAAAAAAAAGCTGCAACACAACCAGTATATAAGCCCATATCTTTTTTCGTTTTCGATTCATAATTGTCACAAGTGTATCTATATTTTATCCCGAGGAGATTGATAAACGTAAGTAGATATTTAATTTTTTGAAATAAACAACTACATCCACATTTACGTATTCAAGATACGAATAGGTTAAGATCTAATGTGAGTGATAAATAAATGTGAACAATTAGAAAATTATGACGACATTAAAATATTGTCATCTGATCGAATACCATTATTGAAATTTCTTTTGACTGTATCTGATATAGGCTAGATGTTTTGATTCATAGGGAGTCTTTTTCTTTCTATATTTGTATTATACTGTAAATTGAGACATCAATCTAATATGGGTATCCAAAAAGACAGCTTAAAAAAGGAACTTTTTAACTGTTAAAATAAAGCATAATCATTGAAAAAAATAATACTTCGAGGAAATTTCTATTCTTATGAGAGCATTTTAATCTTTACTTATCAATCAACTGAATTACTAATTCTTTTTGCTAGTTTCTATTGATTCTTTATTTTAGATCATTGATAATAAACTAGCTACAATGCCTAAACAATGCATTTATGTCAATCCACGAACAGGACGAGCATTTTGTGTTAATGGTTGCAAATATGGTGGAGAGCCACCTCCTTCAAAAAAGTATTATGTATCAGGAAAATCTAGACACATGAAATTGCCTCGATCGGTCGATTTGCGAGAGTTTATGACACCAGTGGAAGACCAAGCTAAAACTAGTTCATGGTGAGTAAACATAGTACAGCGTTTAAGATTCTAACTGATTCTGGAAAAAAGTAACAGAAGAGAGAATGAATTGCAATTAATGCATAAATTTTTCCAAAGACAGTTCAATCCAGAACAAATTAGTTTTTTTTTTGTCGTAGTAACTTATGAGAATGTTTGATTTTCATATATATCTCAAACTGTTCTTTTGCATCTTTCTGTTTTAGCACTGCCAATGCGTTAGCAGGTAAAATCATATTAGAAAAATTGAACAATACTTGATATATTAAGCTCATTCTAGGTGCATACGAATTTTTAATAATGAAAAACATTGGAAGACATATTGATGTTAGTCGTCTATTTATTTACTACAACGCCCGAATAAAAGGTGGAGCCGACCCCAACGACTTGCAGGACGAAGGTAGTTCTACTCGAGATGCTATTAAAGCATTAATCGAGCTTGGCTGTTGCAAAGAAGACATGTTTCCATTCACTGATGACAATTTGAACCGAAAACCACCTCAACGATGTTATGAAGAAGCTATAAAATACCGAATAGAAGAAAATACAGAGCTGCACGGAAGTTTAGATGAGATGAAAGCATGTCTTGCTGAAGGCTATCCATTTGTATTTGGTATGAAGATATGGGATACATTTTCTGATGCTGAAACGAATAATGGATGTGTGCCGTTGCCAGATTTCGAGAACGAAGATGACATAATTGGTGGTCATGCTATGGTAACAGTAGGATACAGTGATCGATCGCAATGTTTTATTGTTCGAAATTCTTGGGGAGAGAAGTGGGTGAGTTTTTTGGTGAAGAATTTGATTCACTATTGAATATAATTTGATCTGAATCTGAATAATTTATCAATTTTCTTATAGGGTGATCAGGGCTACTGTTACATTCCATACAAGTATTTGTGCAATACGAAATATTGTTACAATAGATTTTGCGTTGTAAGCATCACAAAGAATCCAGCTCATGGTGAATGTCATAATGTACCAAGTAGATACGATTGGCGTCAGTGTAAAAACAATCCATTTTGTTTTCCATCAAATTATGTTAATCACTATTTTGAGGGTGAATGGTTTTGGAAGCCGGACGATCCATATGATTATTATCATCCCAATGGGCAAAATCCGTCTACTGCGATAGTGCTACCAAACAATTATTCATCTTTGACACACATTCTCTGGGTAGACCAAGATATGACTGAGTTTACTCAAATGATGAAATATTTTGGTGATGATCCACGTATTCGTATTGATTCTCAGAAAACCTTTATACAGACAATAGATTACTTACTGCAAAATATGTTCAAAATTAAGTTCCATCTACACTCAACAATCTTTCAAATAATTTGTCGTATTTATCATGCATCCGACTATAGCAGTATATTGAATTTATTGATATTTTTAAATATATATCAGCTACAAAATGTCTCGATAGTTGTTATTGCTGGAGATAAATTAAGTGCATTGAATCAATTTGAACGTGAGGCTGCACTGATGGGCATGCGAGGTTGGAAATCTCGTATATACGTTACGGATAATAGTTCAGACTTGATCACAAAAATCAAGACTAGTCTAATCTATAAACAAGTTAGCCATTAATGATGAGATATGAATTCTCTGAACTAATGTACAAAACATTTTAACTAACCTTTTTTTTCCATTTTCTTTTTAAGTTATACTAACAAGCAGATAAGTATATCTGCAAGCTAGAGTGTGAGAGCATGAATGTGAATATAACTTTTGTATATTCAAGCACTTTTTTTTATTGTATATAAAATTTTATTTTCAATAAATTGAATTTAACGTTGATCCCAACAACTGTTCTATCGATGATACAGAATTCGATGCATTGTATTAGTTTCCTGGAAACTGATTTTTCTACAAAGAGACGACTACAATACTTACACTGATCATAATGTCATAATGAACAACTAATATTCTTCAGTACATAACAACAGCTAATATTTATTTCGAGATAAAAAATAATGATTAATTGACAAGAAGGTGCTATTGAAGGATATTTCATCAAAGATATATGAAACACTACTGAATCGATGGGCATGAAATCGATCAATATTATTTCGTATGTTATAAACAGTGCAAGTGAGAACATTGACAAAATTCACTAAATAATTGAGACAGACGAAGTTTGAATATTGCTTTAATATTCATTGGAACAACAACACGTAAAAAAGGAATGTAAATCGATTAGACTCATGCTAAGATGAACATTCAAAAGAACATAAGTGCTCTGAAATTATGTTTTCGTTATTCTTGTTATTCAGTAAATTTCTCGACTAGTTTGTTAGAGTGAACGTGCTTGATAAAAGTTGAAAAAAGAATTACAATCGAAATAAAATTAAAATTATTCTTTAATTGTACCAGTAATTTCTTTAAATCGTTTCTTGCTCGACTTCAAGCTTTGCTCATAGTCTTCGCATACCTTGCACAATTTCATACTGCTCTTTGAAATATCTTCAAATGTAAATCTGATTGCATCGGTTCCTAATGAAGGATTCCACTGAGAAATGTCGACTTGCAAATCATCTAGTCCAGACTTCACATTTTCCAAACATTGGGTTGAATCATCGATGATGTCATAAACATCCAGAATTTGTGCTTCAATATCTTTGAATGTTTTCGACCAACTTCGGCTGAGTACAGCCAGTCGCGCTCCACACACGGCTGAGTAGCCTATTAGAAAAGGTGAAACAGCTGTAAGACATATGCCTACACCGAGTCCTAAAACAGCACCACCCGCTCCTTTCAAAACTTTGACTGCAGTATTATCATCACTGTCTTGTGTAGCAAACTCTGCAGCAAAAACAACTGGAGCACCTACTAGGGAAACCCCAGGAATGGCTAAAACAGCTGATACTTGAGCATTCTCCTCAAGTTCTTCAGCCCTCTTCGCCCGTTCATCATTTTGTTCTTTAGCAGTTTTAGCACGGAGCGCTTGTTCTTTCAAATCTACACATATCAAGGCATGTCTCTTCTTGACTTTGTTGAGTTGATCGAGTAAACTCTCAAAATTTTTATCCATGCTGTTGATTCCCTCTTGTGGACTGATTTGTTTTTTTATAACACGGTCAGCAGTTTTATTAACACGTTCAGCCTGATCTGCTGTGCGTTTCACAAGCGATCGAGTTTCATTTTCCAGGTCTTTGTACAGACCAGCAATAACTCGAATGGCGCTTTTGACTTCATTCAAGTCGCGGCTTTCAGATGCATCAATTTCATTCAGTACATTCTCGAGTTTGATCTGAACTTGGGCCACTGTTGTATGTATATTTCGAGCATTACGTGCAAAGGCCATAATACAGCTCGCAGTTTTTTTTGAGACGTCCAATATTTGAAGGCTGATGCGCGCCTGTAATTCAAATAGGGATATACAGTTTCAGTTTGTTGTAGACCAACGTCATTGACATCAAGTCCACGAAGGCGATGACTACACTGACATGAAGTGGAATCGAAACTTGAATGATGCTGTCATGACGATGTTTACTGAAATGGACATGTTTGATATATTGGTACACGTCAGTATCTTAGTGTTATTCATGGTCGAACTTCAATTTATGCTAGTGTAGTCATTGGTCCCATGGACTCAATCCGAGACGTAGGCAGGTATTTTCTCAGATGGAATTGACTGTTTTAGAGGAGAGCCATCATGTAGAAAAACGGTTTTTTCGGTTGGCAAAATCTGATTGTTTCGCATCTCTCCTCTCCAGATATTTTTATTCTTCAGACAGAATCGATCTCTCAGTACCACACCCTGATATGTCTCTCAGTCGGCTAACTCAATGTCAGAAGATTAATAATAAAAAATAAAAACAGATCTGCTCATAATAATTATATATATACGTACTAGCAGAAGTACCCGGCGTTGCCCGAAAAATTCAATATTTCATGTTTGGCATATTCAAAAGTGGCAGTCTTTCGAGTTCCTATAAGTTACCGATTTTAAATGTTTCAAAATACACTCACAGCCTTTTCTCTATCCCAATTGTTTTTGAGTTTTTCATGCTTCAAATTCAAAAAAAATTATTGCATATAATGTTTTTCGTTTTATGAGTTTCTTTAACACATTCAACCCGATTGAGTTTTATTAAAGAGTAGTTCTACCGATTCATTTCTGTATGCGTTTGTCTTTCGAAAAATGCTCTTGTTAGTCTTTTCGTTCTGCGCTGGTCCGCCGTTTTCTGTTGTCTGTTTATAACATTACATGGAGCGAAGTGTCCATTCTGCAGTTTCATAAAAGTCTTGTGCGGTCTTTACTCCTTGGTACACCCGTTGAAAACCTCAAACCTGGTTCCAGAACACAATCAACACGGCATTCGAAGCATAAACTCGCTGATCACAAGATACAACAAATAGAAGGATCTGCACAGAAAGTCCGAAGACATTGTACTAGTTGCTACGAGATAATCAGAAAACAAAATTCAAGAGAAGCTAGTGCAATGGCAGCAAAAAGACAAAACTTTCTGTTCTGATTGCGATAAATTCTTTTGTCTTCATTGCTTTAACAAAAAGCATTTCACTACATAATAAAATAGTTGAAGCAATAGTGATAGTGATATACGTGTACGATGCATCGTCGCTCTTTCCTTAGGAAACAATAAGGAAAGAACCAATTTTTTTCTCATTTGTCTCGTTAGAATATAGCGTCAGCCACCGGTGACTCATATCGGGTCGAATGTGGTAATGTATATGGATGAATTGCAAAACTCATTGTACCATTGCACTTCCTAGATGTAAAAGTTTAATAACTCCTGTTTCTCTCTGCCAATCTTTGCGAAATACTTAGATTAGGCTTCTGTAGTTAGTGCTTACTACTAGCCTATCGTAAGATACTATACCAACAAGGTTCACAAGATCGACTTTTGCTCTTATCTATTGACAGAAAATCACGTATAAACAAATTATTTTCTTACTAATCAAATTTTGAAAATTGATGAATTTATAGTAAAAACTATATGAGATCCAAATATGAGATTGACTAATTGTTTCATTACAATTTTTACTACACTTTTTGTGTATATCGGATGAATCTTCACTCCTCTGTTTTTAGTCACAAAAGATTAAAAATTGATATTGTAATTGAACAATATATTCAACAACGATTGGGATGGTACTGAATGAAAGCTGAGACATCGAAGGTAAAAACTATCAGAAAAATAAGAAAATTCTTCTAATTCTTGTTAAGAAAAAAGCATAACATTAAACTTGACAATTCACTTGTCATGCTAAATTTCATACGAGATAGTTTAATCTTGTGTAACGCACAACCACCTTTAGGTAAGACTGTTTGAAATGAAATTTTGATCATTTTGTCTACTCAGTGAGAGAAACTATTTTCGTTCTCGAGTTATTGAGGACACAATCACGCCCACAGACTCTATGGAAATGGCATTTACTGGAGGACTTCAATAATGGGAGCAGGCAAACACCCCTCCCTCCGAAGTGAAAATTTTAGGTTGAAAACTACCCTACGACTTTCCCCTAGATGAAATGGTATTCCCTGCCAAGTTTCATAGCATTTAATCGTACCGTATCCAAATGCATAAGGAACAGACGGACAAACTTTCTTCTTTATATATATGGAAGATATAATGAGTATATATCTCCACAACTTTCTGCACAATAATAATCTCCTTAACTCATAAAACTCATCAAATTGATCGAACTGGTGAAGCTGATCAAGCGCCAAAATACATAATCAAGATCATCATAGCGATGAACACGAAAATAATCAATTAAAAGAGAAAGAGAGAGAAGTTAAATAGAGAGACACACAAAAGATGAGATAAGATCATGCCGATACAAATGGCGATATACTGTGTCGTCACACTGCCCTCCGCCTGGATACGTTCTTAGTCTCAATATCAGTGACATCACTATAACCATCTCTTTCGCTATTTCAACACTACACACTCCTAGATTCAGACGAAATCTTCTATGGGCAATAATGATCAGAATTGGTCGTGAACCTCATTGGAAAATGGATTTGAAGAAATGTTACGATTATGAGAATATCCAACATTTCTTCAGATTCGCATGGCATCGACAAATTTTATATTCAAATCTGAAGATGTCTATTCCTAGAGGTATAATCCAAAAACCGAAGAAAGACTGACAAAACACTATGTGAATCGAAAATCATTTTCTAAAAATTTTTACTTCATCGAGTTTTTCGAAAATCTTCGGCGTCCAATTGCAAAAGCTGAAAAATGCAATCATCCGCATTTTGTCTTGCATTAGAGATTTGATACCTCTTCATCAAACACGCATATACAATCAAAATCTCATTGAGACTTTAATGAATTGTTATATGTTTTTCGAAAAAACTCTCAAAAAATGATTGATTTGATAAAGATTTGATCTTGTATAGTAATCTATAAAAACATGTTTCGACTTTATCTCTTTCCATTGGTGAAAATTTGTAACTCGGTATATATTGCCTTTTTCACGATGTTCCACTTACAAGAGTTTCACAAGGAGTTATCCCCTTTCATTTTGACTCATTTATACCTCATGCTATGAAGTATATTGACATAGTATGAATTATAATGAGATTTTCCCCTGCGACTATTTCTCAAAAAGTTATAGTCCTTTTACTGAAATTTCGACGGTTTCTACTGTAGGTATTTACTCAAAAAATCTAATTGCAACACTTCGACGAGAAAGAAACTGTCGCTTATACTTTCACCCTCACCCCCTCAAGAGTGAAATTTTCACCACAAATGCAACATTATAAAATCTATCAAATAAAAAAAAAGCAAAAAAATAGGTCAATCTTTACTAGTAGCATTCAAACTTCAGAAGAGGCAGAATTTATGAGGCAAAACATATGAGAAACATCTAGTTTTTCAAGATTTTGGTTGTTAAAAGTTGCGCTTTATGAAAAATAAATATCATATTTAGAATCAATACGTGAAAATATACCGAAAACTTTAATTTTTATTGCGAAATATTTTCCATAAAAATTTGTTCCCGTTAGGGGGATACAGGGATGAATTATCAACTAAAAAAGGCTGAGGGGAGTAGGGGAAAAATTTTGATGGAAATATTTCATACTAGATAATAAAGTTTGTAGTAAACTTTGGCATGCTGATTTTGAATATCATGTTTATTTTCCACGAAAAGTGATTTTTAATGACTAAAACCTCAAAATATTATCTGTTTTTGTGGTATTCGATATAGAAATCCACTCTTTCTTAAAATATCAATTTTTTTGCTAACAGAAAAAGACCATCGAATGATTTCGTGATCTTGTAACCTCACATCAGTCCCAATAAAAAAATAATTAATAAGAAAAAAGTCGAGCGAGAGGAGTATAGCTCATAGGAAAAGCGCTTTTTTTCTTTTGCTCACATACGGGCTTAATGATTCTTAGAATATCCTGAGAGTTTCAGCCAAAAAGAAAGTATTTTTCTTGAGATGTTGAATTTTCAAAAAATAGTCATTGGTCAGAGATAGGTGACGAAATCAAGTTTACTTGAATATTCAAAATCTCTAGAAAGAAACATTCCTTTTGACTGTAACTTTCAGAATATTCGAAGGATCATTAGATCTATCTATGGGTAAAATTTCTGGTCGAAATTTTGTGATTTGATTTTTCCAGTAAATACTTACAGTAAAAATCGTTCAAAATTCAGTAAACCGAATACAACTTTTGGAGGAACAGCTGTAGGGAAAAATCCCTTTAGAATTCATTCTATGTTAGTATACTAGATCGAATGAGATACAAATGAGTCAAAACGAAAGGGAACACTGCTCCTCCTAGTGATTCCTTCGTCAGTATCACCTTTTTAAAATTCTAACGCCGGTAATAGTTCAACAGATACTTACATTTGTAGCAGCTGATTGGCTGTCACTGTTTGTCAGTTGCTCGAATGATACCCGTCGGACGACAGGATTTTCACAAAAGACAGGATAGAATACTTGACGGCTCAACTTATTTCGATAAATTTTCGCGTGCTGTTTCCACTATGTACATAAAGAAACATATAAAATCCTCACAAATATTCTCAACTTACATAGTCTTCTGCTTGACCGTGCCATTGTGTGTCTGGAATAGGTACCCACTGCAGAATGAATTCATCATCTTCGTGCCCATCGAAAGAATGAAACATAGTGGTAACTATAATAAAAAGTATATGAATTAGGATGCGCGTTTTGATTTGAGAGTACTTTTGATTATAGTTGAACTCGCTGGATCGAGAAACCCATAAGATGGTTCTATATAGTAGTCGCTAGAGGCAGTCGATTGCATTTTGAAAACGATCCTTCCGCTCCGAAAATCATCACTGGTCGCAATTGAGACAGTGCCAATTGAGTCTATACACCAATAGAAAACAAATTAAAGTGTATGCTTTGAATGAGCATTAATGAAATGCATTCATACCACTGAATTCAATTTCACTAGATGGATCAAATGTTAGCATCAGTTCACCTAAAGAAGATGAGAACACAAAACGAATATTCATTTAAAAAAGAAGGTAGTTTGTACGTTTTCAAGTAGATCTGTATCTGGAATGTTAGGGCTCCACATTCCCCATTTTCTAGAGCTCTGCTTCTTGTAAACAGAACTTATTTCACAATTTATTTTTATGAATTTCTAAACACAATGAAACATTCTCATAGTCTTTTGCTGCCTTCTCGCAAAAAATCACTATGGGCGCCGGCAGGTTCGCGATTCTCAGGACCCCGAAAATGGCACCCGATCCGAATAACAATAAGAAAGATGTTTCGCTTCGACTGTCGAAATTAAGTAGAGTACAGGACTGGATGACGATCCATAGAAAGCCTCTTTAGATTCGAAAACGCTTTATGTAGCTCCCTTCAAATATATATCTTTGTCGGTATTTATTACTTCATCACTATCGTAAGTAACGTTAGCTCAAATTATAAAAAATGTTAATAAACTGTCCCGTCTTTTTGTTAACATCGTCGAATTTGAAAGTAGTAGTATCAAGAAGGTAGCTGTTCGTTAAATTTCTCACACTTTCTCTCGCTAGAGGTGGAAGTTATCTTTAGTGTGCTTCTTTATCATGTTTACCGACTACTCTCAAAAATATGTTCGCATATATCACGCAAGGTTTCGTTATCTTTCTGACTTCTCATCCAAACAACGGTAATTAACGGGCTTTGAAATTTCCGAAGAAAGATGTTCTACGAATTTTGACTCGTACAGCCACATAGCACCGAAAAGGAAAGATAAAAGCTTTCCACAATTATTAAGAGTTGATGGAACACGAATACTATCCAACAAACGAACGATTCGTCACGAATCACACTAAGTAAAACGGTGTGAATTTTGAGCGGACTGGGATAGGTGTGCACGGGTACTGAGGATTAGCAAATTTCTTTGGGTGCCTATAAATGAGCGTGAAAAAACGGTTGATCGATGTGCTTTTTCTACACTTGTGATAAAAGTATATAGTAATTACTTAGTTCACTATTTTCAGCTTATCATTTGCAAGTTTATTTGATCCTTATATTTTTGATTATCCTCTTATTTTTTATACTGCAGCTTCATTATTGATTCCTATTGATATGCAAAAAAATAAACCAGATTTCATTTGATTTTTCGAATTAGTATGAGAACTTTATTCCAAAGTTGCCAATTTTTTTAGGTTTTACAGCTAAATTCTGAATTTTGCGAGTTTTTCTGGAATCTCCTCAGCTGCTAAATTTTTCGAGATTTTAGTTAACAACTTTTTATTTTAATCATATTCTACTTATTTTTTAGTATTCTGGAAAATATATAATTAATTCGCTAAAAAGATTTAGTTTTCTCATGTATTGATCAGTTTAAAAGACCAATTTTTTTCCTTCACTCTTACATATATCAATGTATGGTGATCAAAGAAATTGAATGCAAACAGGGTTCATTGCATCTTGGTTGAGCATTAATCTCAAATCATCTTTATTGCGTACAAGTGTTATTGAATTTTCTTTCTCAAAAGCGAATCTATCTATATGTATTTATTCAAATGAAAAAAAATGTTGTATTAAAAAGAACATGTTATTACTATCTAGATATATAATTTACACGCTGCCATTTATTGCATTGAATAACTTTGACAATTACTTTCTTCTGGTCTACTGAACAGAGCTGGGCAAGTCAAGTCAAGTCAATTGACTTATGCAAAAAACATTCGAGATTGTGACTTGACTCTATTGAAGTTAACTCAAGTTCAATTTAGCTCGAGTCAAGTCAAGTAAATTTGAAATAAATTAGAAACTCACATCTTAACATCCAGTTGGAGAACAAAACAAAATGCTACCTTGAACAAGATTCATTATTTTATGAGTTGAAAACTTATGCGGATTAAAAGAGACTTGACGAAATGTTTTTAACGTCAGTAACGTGTTCAAAACGACAAGTATATTTTTGCATTGTTGCTGAGTTCAAAAATTGACAAAATCTATGCACGAAAATGATGACTATAACCGGCATGAGTATCCTGCGACTAGACTTCGCTGAAAAATCAATCGTGATCAGACGTTTCCTATCGAACTTTTTTGATTTCGGACTACTTATTGATTCAAAGCCAGTGACCGTTGTGGAAACGATCATATTCGGCGTTTTTCAAGAGCATATTTTCGACCGAAAAGTTGTTGGTTTTTTCCGCCAATTTTTCCTGTTGTTTTCAGCTGGGTACGACAGGAAAATCAGCAGAAACTTCTGATGATTTTCGGCTTGGAATACTGCTTCTATTTTCCGGTAGTTTTCATTGCATTCCGACCGGTTCCGATTCGTACTTTCCGACTTGGGGTTTTTCATCCTTTTTTGCTGGGAAAAACGGAAAAAATGTTTTGAAGGTGAGGAAGAGCACAAACTGCCATTAGATCCACTAGCAATTTAGAGTAACCATGTTGTTATTTTGACTGAGAAAAACACACTGTAATTCTTTCACTACGATTCGATTTTCCGAGGAAAATAACTTCAACATTAATTTTCGTGTGTGTCTGCGCTTGATAAATGTGCTCATTGATATTTTTAGTCTGAGCAGCTATTTGTTTTTCTTTCTGTTGTTTGTATCGTAGCATAGGAGGCCTTCTTTCGCGTCGAATTGATTTACTTCTTGATGTGCCATACGAGAATCTAAAATCTAGTCCGAGAGAATGCTCAACCAGCTAAACGAAACGCAAGCTGGTGGATCACAAGCTTAAAGAAATGGAAGGATCTAATCGAGATGTCCGAAGACGTTGTGTTCCCTGTTACGTGAAAAACAGGGAACAAAAATCAAGAGAAGCATGTCATGCAACAACAAGGAAAATAAAAACTTTCAGTTCTGATTGTAACAAATTTTGTTGTCTTGTTTGTTTTAACGAGAAGCATCACACTATGTAATAAATGATTTCAAAAACAGCAAAGGCCGAGCAAATCCCATGTTACGTGTAACCTCCCGCCTAAGAATAGACGAAAGCCCATGTGAAAAAAAAACACGGAAAAAATCATGTATATGCGCGTCTTATTCACATGTATATAACATTTGATTCCACTATTCCAAATTCGTAATACCTGTTAATCGATTTTAATCTGTTTTTACCTGTTCATCGATTTTAATTCATTACTACTTTTTAAACGATTCTAATCAATTATTACCTGTAATCCATATTAATCCATTATTACCTGCTAATCGATTTTAATCCATTAACCGCTGTAATCGATTTTATTCGATTATTACCGGCAAATCGATTATTAATCGTGAAGATAAGTGCCTGTCTCAAGGTTCGAATGTATCTAATTTTCTTGATTATTATTTTCAGAAACTATAAAGTTACCACTAAGCTTCAACCCCATAACCAGAGTGAAGTTTGAACTCCTACTTAAATTGATTCAAAGTAGGAGTGGCGCAATTACAAAAATCGATTAAAATCGTTTTAAATGAGAATTTTAATCAGATTTCGTTATTTTTAATCGATTAAACTTCATTATGATCAAAATCATCGATTAAAATTGATTAAAATCAACCAAAACGAGACGATTTTAATCGGATTTCTTGATTTTTTATCAATTTCAATCGATTATTTTGATTTTAATCGATTACAATTGATTAAAACCAATATAATCCATTAATAATAATTAAAGATCAAGAAACTTTAATACCTATGTAAGAAAAACGTCAAAAATATCTGATTATAATAGATTTTTGTTTGATGAAAAATCGATTAAAATGGCATGATTTAAATCAGATTTTATAGTTTTCGTCGATTATAATTGATTATTCTACTTTTAATCGATTTTTATCCTGATAGCTGAAAAACGCGTTTTTCTCCAGTTTTCACTTAGAAATCGTAGTTTTTAATTGGTTTTCAGATTCTTTCCATCGACAAATAGGTAGTACAATGCTAGACCACCGTCTGCCACATGTGCCATACTTCATGAGATGACACCACTTGGTACTTATTCATTCTTCCACTATGCTGATTATAATGGATTAAAAACAAAATAATCGATTAAAATCGATTAAAAATAGAATAATTGATTTTTTTGATTTTTTTTGAAAAAATCGATTTTAATCCGAGTTTTTTTGATTTTTTTTACATGGAAGAAATGTATTTCTCTATTAAGTTTCTTGCTAAAATATAGTGGGGTCCACCGGTGAACTCCATTGCGGTGAAAGGGTTAAGCGATTAAAAAATGATAATCGAAAAACTTTCTTTGCTTCTTTCGAACTCGTGACTTGACCATTAAGTGACCTTGACCTTATTACTCTTTAACTCTGAACGAATCGAAGCTGTGTCAGAGGTTTTGATCGAGTTCGTAACGCTTAACCTTTTCGCGCCGGGTGTCCCATATACGGGACGGTGCCATTTTTCCTTAGGTACATATATCAAATTATATTCCAAGTGATATTTGATACTTGTGTCTAAGGAGTTCCTTCTATTATAACGATGGAGAGACTCAGGGCGTCAAAAGTTTTATAGGAAAAACACGTTTTAAGTACGAAACTTCAAGCGTCTCTCATTCTCTCTCAAGAGTCTTTAATAAAGTAAGTATATCGATACATCAAAACGCTTCTAATAACAATTATATCACAAGCGGCGGAGTTCAGGATGCTCATGTAACATCCTCCTTTGGAAGAGAAAACGTTTGAAAGGGGATACAGGACTAAAATTTGATTCGTAGGATCGAACATCTTCTATGCTGGCGTGTATTTTCTTAGAAAATTCATGACTCCGGATCTGGGGGAGGGTATTAAGTGCTGATACTTGGGGTAATGAAACAGAGCACTGTAACTTTTGGATGCACAATTTTTTACAGACCATAATAAAGATTAGTTTTTGGAAAAATACAAACATATTTTCCACTAAAAAACCCCGGCACGAAATGGTTAAGATTCCTGAAAACGGAGTCGGAGATTTTGAAACATCCTTAATTAAAATTTTATTCACAATCCTCTAAATTGAATTAAATTATTTGACATCATAGACGATCGAATAATATTAGAAAGATAAATATTCCTGTATTGATAGAAACCTTATGAATTCAGCTATACTTCTCCCTAGTTGCAGTTTTCTTTGAAAAAATACATGCTTCCTGGAAAATGTCGTCTTCTGGAAAACATATCGCTAAGCTGTGGGAACTGGAGCTCCCATGTAATTGCATTCACTGGAATAGAATAAATTCTTAATTAATACAGCGTAGTTGAGTCTATAAGTCTGCATGTTGGACTATAAACGAATCAATTGATAAAAAACGTAAGTACTGCCATAAACATCCTGTATTACGTGAATCCGTGGTGAGGATAAATGCAGAGATATTTGCAGATTTAAAAGTAACTATGAGTTCGATTGCACAAATGAATAGAAACAGATCACTTACCATTAGATACAGTATGAGAGCCGAGAGAGTCTGACCTAGAAAAATGGATTCGATTGAACGTGCATGTGTACATCAAGAAACTTACGTTGGATCAAGCGGTTGAATTAGCTGTGTAATTTTGCGTCGCATTTCTTTGAATGTTGGGCGCAGTGTTGGACTATCTTTCCAACACCACGTAATGAGCTCCCACAAATCTTTATCACAAACCGATGGTTTAG
Source organism: Macrotrachela quadricornifera (assembly GCA_022393335.1). Taxonomy (NCBI): domain Eukaryota; kingdom Metazoa; phylum Rotifera; class Eurotatoria; order Philodinida; family Philodinidae; genus Macrotrachela; species Macrotrachela quadricornifera. The sequence goes on along the minus strand of JAJEKB010020807.1, from coordinate 223,715 downwards.
GTAAACGATCACCACGCAACTTGCAGCGCTTTATATCGCTATCTTCTGTTATTGAAGCAAATGGAATATCACCATAAGAGCACGCTTCCCACATCAAAACGCCCATGGAATAAACGTCAGATTTTTCCGAATAACTTGACGGATCTCCATTTTTTCGAAGGACTTCGGGTGCAGCATATCGCACGGGAATGATATCCATTGTTGTCCGTGATAAACTGGCTACAACAGAAAATAAATCACTGTTCTTAGTAAGTCCAAAATCAGTCAATTTGACGAGATTTTTGTCAGGGATATTAGGATCACAGCGGAAGACCAGAACATTTCGACAAGCTAGATCTCCATGAATGATTCCATTGTCGGACAAGCAAACCATGGCATCTATTATCTGAACAAATATCTCGATGAGAACGTTTCTGTGGGGTTTAAAATTATTTTCCCGTAAAAGTTCAGCCAGATCACCCTTTGCTGCATATTCTTGCACGAGCATGACGCTGCTAGGATCACTTTTAACTAGACCAAAAGTGCGTACGATGTGTGGGTGACAGCTGAGCTGCACGTAAAATGAGGCTTCGTGGCTTGCTTTTGCACCTTCTATTTTTAATATGACAATGGGCGGTCCCTGTTTTCCCACCCATTCAGCTTGATAGATAGCTTTCCCATTGACCTGAAACCATGCACGTGTTCCTACTTTGCAAATGTCCACGTTGAGACGAAACTGATAGTTTTTTTTCTTTGAAGTTGACATAAACTCGTCGATCATTTTCCGTACAATGTAATTTGGTCGAAGTGATTCATTGCTCATGGGTTCTCGTGTCATGGGGCTTGTGTGATGCTGTTGTAGCCAAGCAACTATACTTTCGCGCTCGTATGTATGTCCATCCTGTCCGACTACTGGATCTTTAAAGATGTTACATGTTAATGGGCAGTTGAAAGAATCCATACGTAATAATATTCTTTTGTATATCCGCCGCTTTCCAATTGTTGTATCGAGGAATGTGTTGACAAGAGAGATTTATGAGCCTTTTCTTGTTTCCTCCTATTGACACAACAACAAGACGCTTTTTAGATTAGGTGAATCGAAATGTGATACTACACATTTATAGATATGAGATAGTAAGTAGGCGGTCGAACATATAGTGAGAAAAAGGTATTCGACCATCTTGTTTTAGTTTCTACCAAAGTCCTTATTCACAGTATACTTTCCAGATGACAGATTCTCTTGAAACGTATGTGCGCAAGACAACTTTGTTTGGTGCAATTAAGGTATTTGAAGCCAAATCGGCGTATCTTCTCATTGAAAATGATTTGTTTTTTTTTAAATTATAGAACTCTGAAAAATACGTGGAATATCTTAGGTCAGATTTCAAGTTTTTCTGAAGGGATTCGTCGAAAAGCACTCTATAATTGAGATCATCAGCTCTCCAAGTACAGTTCGATGAGCTGTATCTAATAGTAGGCTCATATTTTTCATAGATCAAACTATGATTTCCAGCTTTTCATAGTGTCATCTATGGTCAAAAAAAACCACAGTTTGATCTATGGAAAATATGTTCCTATCATTGGATAGAGCTCTTGTGGCCATGTAAAATGAACCAAAAAAGAGTTCATGAATCCATATTTTACCAGTATATTCATACGTCACAGAGAGTATAAATAGGTGACGTGAACTATCTGCGATGTTTTGAAGAAGCACGTCTCGTCTTCGGCTACCTTTTACAGGTATATCCGCGTGTCACACCCGTAATTTTTTAAAACTCACTTGGATTTAATGTCAGTGCTTTTTTAAGCCCTATGAGAAAAATCATATTTGTAGTTTTCTAAAGCGTACCCGTGGACACTGTCAAAAACTTTTTGAGAGCTATCTCAGCATATTATTTATAAACTTTTAAGCGTTATCAGAATATCATACTTATTACCTTCTATGGACTAGCTGATGATAGTATTCATTAAATATGCATGGATGCCGGTAGTAGATCAGAAATCCTGCGTTTAGGATTCGCAGATTCGGCCAATACTGAATAAGGCATTTACCGAACACGAACTTCCCAGGTTAAGTCATTCTCAGTATTAGAGAACCCTGTACCTTAGGTGGTCAAGTACTATATAATATGAGTACTTTGGTGTCCTCATGTTATATGGGATAGCGGTACCTTTTCGTCCTCATACTTTACACAATAGGAATATTCTTGGGCCCTTAAGACCTGTATTATAAAGTACCCTTGGGTTCTCATGTCCTGTCTTGCAGGGATACCTTTGATTCCTTATGCCTTATATAACAGAAGTACACTCAGGTCCTGCGCTGCTATACTACACATACCCTTGAGTCTTCAAGTGCTATATTATAGAAGTGCACATGGGTCCTAAATCGCTCTTTTGTTCGCTGTAATCAGGCTTTCAATATTCAAAATGATTGTGTGATTGTGTGTGTTCGCTGGATATTTGTTCGACTCTACAGTGATAAAATCTATTGGATCAACTCTCTCTATGCTTTCTGTTTCGCCAAAACAATGATATTTTAAAATTTGACCACAACTTCTTCCGTAGAAGTCGTAACAATTTAGGAGCCTTTTACTGAAACTTTTCGAAATTTACTTTTGCGTGAGACATTCAGAGAGCCGAACTTTGCAAAAATATAGAAGTTTCATGCACTCTCAACAAAGGTATTCCGTCAGGATGAATAAGAGTCTACAATTGATATTCTAACCTTGGTATATAGGCTGTAGATTCTTCCTCCTCCAGTAAATATGAATTAACAGTGTCGATTGAGGTGATACGCTAAGTCAGTTTACCGTAAATCTGAGCTGCTGTCCTGCGAACAAACACACAGTCACTTGATCAGTCTCAAAATTAAGAATTTGACTACAGTGAACTAATCACTACTTAAGGGTACCCCCCCCCTCCTCTTTTTTTTGTCGAACTTTTTGGAAAAAAAATTTTTTTATACGCGCTGTAGATAGATTATCTGTTGATATTTCGATCGTCGTTTGAGCGACCTCAATCTGACCCTCCACTCCACTGCCATTGGAAGTATATGGGAGGCTGTCGCCAAAAAAAAATTTTTCAAAAAATTTTTTTATGTGCTCAGTGGATTCTACATGAAAAGTTGTTCATAAAAATGTTGGAAAAAAAATCAAATCGCCTTCAAACTTATTTTACGTTTTTCTCAAAACTAGTTTTTTATGCAAAGAGCCGAATTGCCGCACGTACAAACACCCTTTAACTTCGTCCGATCGAGCTGAATTTTTTACCATATAAAGGGTGTTCTAGAAGTTCTGAAGTAATTTTAAAACGCATCATTCTCCTATCTAATACAAGCAAACTCTTTTAAACTTTGGGATATTAGTATACATGCTTAGTACTAAATCACTACAAAGTTTCAGATCTATAGCTCTTACTGTGAATGAGAACCAGTAACAAAACTATTATGTCCTATTTTTTCGATTTTTCAGATCATCTTGGTTATTATTTTAAAAAAAATACAACTCGTGAAAATAAAAGTAAATACATAATAATAGCTATCAATGTCCTCTTATTTGATTACCACCCTGATCAATTACTGGTTTTAGTCGTGCTGGTATTTTATCCATCATTTGTTGACATAATAAAATACTAAATTTTTTCCATTCCTTTTTAATGTCGTTTCTTAGTTGTTCCATGTTATCGTATACTCGTCCTCGTAATTTTTCTTTTAATGCACCCCATACGTTTTTGATAGGCCAAACGTCGGCTAACTTTGCACCACAATCTTCTGGTTCTATTCGATTAATAAAAACATGTTTAACGGCATTCAAAGCTACTTGCATCCTTTGTTTGGGATATTGATCGTCTTGAAAAATAACATTTCGTAAATTACATAATTCTGCAGCTGCTTTATCTGCTACAATAGTTCGAATGAATCTTGCGTATCTTTCACCAGTAAAATACATTTATTTACGAGGATCACTGCCTTGTGGTCGAATAAGCTCTAACCATTCATCGACAAAAATCGGAGATTGTTTAGGAAATAAACCTTGATAAGACAGACCACCCCACAGCATAATGCTTTTCTGAAATTTTTGTTTCGAACTAGTTTTTAATTCATATGGTATATCAAGTGATGATTCAGCATAAACACCTTCATTATGTTGATTACCTTGAGGAGATAATGTAAATGCACCACTAAAATCGGTATTTAAAACATAATTCCATTTGTATAATTTACCACCTTTCCTAGTTCCAAAAATATTTCTTAATTTTTTTGCAATAATAATACGTTGAAATTTTTGTTCGTTTGTTAATTTTTGTACTATTTGTCGTTTTGCACCATTTCAATTTTAATTCAGTTTTAGTTCTCCATACTGCATTACTTGACGTTTTATATCCTTGTTCTCGAAGTTTTGCATTAACATCCCTAGTGGATGCATTTCTTTTCAATTGAATAGATTCTTTTACAGCTTAGACGTATTCGATTGTTGTTGTTGTACGAGGTGCACCTGATCTTGGTAAGTCATCTACCTGCTTTCTTTTTAATATTCTCCAAACTTTAAGCCATAGAACCTTTGTTGTTGTGTAGTGTGGTGGATTTTCGGATTTAAGACGAAATTTTGTAATTTCTTTTCCTTTCCATGATGGGTTTAATTTTTTTAAATGTAAGACGAAAGAACGGAATTCTTTATCTTTAGCACAATGATCATGGGACATTTTGCATTGATTCGGTCATAATGTACTTATATTGACCTTTATATAGTATTGTTATATGTACAGAAAAGAAAAAAACGTTCGTCAAAGAAATGACCCAAAAGGTCGAAAAAACATTTTTACTCCATTTTATATCGAATTTTAGCTGCCGAAAAAATCGAAAAAATAGGACATAATAGTTTTGTTACTGGTTCTTATTCACAGTAAGAGCTATAGATCTGAAACTTTGTAGTGATTTAGTACTAAGCATGTATACTAATATCCCAAAGTTTAAAAGAGTTTGCTTGTATTAGATAGGAGAATGATGCGTTTTAAAATTACTTCAGAACTTCTAGAACACCCTTTATACTTTGAAGTATTCTCTGGAGGTAGAATCGGCCGTTTTCATTTCTGACTTTCCCATCCGATTTTATAGGGTTCGGAAAGCTAGAAAACCGATTTTTCAGAAAACCTTTTGGTATCTTTTTTTATAAAAAAAAAAGAAAGTGAGATTTTTCGAAAACCTCAAAACTACCTCTGAGATATAGTCGTAGGTATCTCCAAAAAAACTTTTCAGCCAAATCGAAAACGAAAATTCTCGAAAAAAGTCGAAAAACTTTTCGAAAAAAATTTTTTCACCGAACACGTGTCTCGTTATTGTAGGTGCTCTGTCTGTGGTAAAAATTTCAACTCAATCGGCCTTACCGTCTTCGAGCTCTAAAAATCGTCAAAAAAGAGGGGAGGGAGTACCCTTACCGGCCATAGGGTACTCTCTCGTATATTAGTTGTGGGCCCAAGGGTACCCCTCCCCTTCAGTATAGCAGCTGAGAAACTAAGGATACTTCTACAGTATAGTATTTGAGTACATAAAGGTACTCTACAATGCAGTACTCAAGGTCCTAAAGGTACCTCCATATTGTAGTTCATGAGGACCTAGGAGTACCACCATATAGTAGTTCTTGGCATCTTTTCCTTATAGTCTCATTTGACGTTTCATGTTTGACCCAACACAGGCACACTAACCTAATACATATAGATTGTTATGACAGAAAAAATGCTTTTTCACTGTTGGTTCTTGAGTTTTTCTTGAACAAATACAGTATTATTAAATGAGGATCTGAAAAATTCTTACCCAGCAGAAATCAGAATTTTGTACACTATGGACTTTCATACAACTTTGTATCCACCAAAAATAGAATTCTGCTAATAATTCTATTTTCAAAGCAGAGTTTTAGATGGAACTCTAACATTCTAGCAGAATCTCAATCCAACATACAGGTTTTCACACATCTGTATACCCATCAGGGGTCCTAATGGGCTGGGCCAAACCCAGCCCAGCCCAGCCCATGGGCCAAAATATTTTGAAAAGAAAACCATGGGCTGGGCTGGGCTGAACAAATTTTGGATGGGTGCCTATGGGTCGTTATTTTTATGAAAAATTTTATAGAAATCAGATTTCCATAAGTTTTTTTTGGAGAATCGATTATTATGTCGCCATTTCTGTCAGCTTTCAGGCAGACTATTTGACTTTTATTTAACTCTGAGGACGAGTGGCTCATTTTTGGGTCACCTATTTTTCAGAAAAGAAAGTGTTTATTTCATATTAAACTATTAAACATGTAAGATTATGAAGGTCATGAACAATCACATTTATCAGCTCATACTTTTCCCCCTCTCCTTCTTTCATAAAAATTCTTTTCAAATATCCCATGTTCTTGCTGAGGTACAGTGATGTCATAATTTCTCCCTTCTTCTCTGATCTTGTTTTTCGAGAATATTCTCATCCTCTATTGAGTATATATATATATTCCCGTTCTCATTAACGAATTTACATTGTTCTTAAATTTGCAAAGCATATCATTTTGGTTTCATTGATGAAATTTATCGGCTTCACCAATGAACGAATATGTCGCAGAAGACCATATTCTGAAAAGAAGTCCAAACTAGTATTACCAAAAGCTGTCCTTAATTTTCACAATGAAATCCATTTTACCCATGAAAGGAAAAAGAAGAAGCTGTGACTATTGTAATATCGAGGAAACAAATTTTTGATCCAACATCGAGTAGTTTACTTGCAAATTACCGTTTTGTTTAAAAGTCGAAAATAATCGTTTTTTTTGATTATCGTAAGATTTATATGTAACCACTTTGAGTTAAAATAAAACAAAACGATAAACAAATATCTCTTTCTATGAAAAAAAATGTCGTTCTCAAAGAGTTAATTAGAATCGATTATGATGTGTTTTTAGTAATTAAAATACATATTTCAACTTTCGCCTTATTTCATTAAATTTTGACCAATTTTAATAGATTAATAACATTTAATCAATTAAAAACAACTGTGTATAATTTCATTTCAATGAATTAAAATCATTTAAATTCCAATAACTGGTTAAAATAGACTCAGATTCCACAAAAATAACGAATCGATTGGAAATCAGATAGTTTTTTTAAAATTATATCACTTTAGTTTAATTTAACGAGACAAAACTCATTGAAAATCTAATTAATTTTTGTATTTTCTTAATAGATTGCGAGTTTTCATCTACAGATTAATGCTAGTCTAGGAACATAGTCTTCAATAAAAGTCAAAATTATTTAGAGACGTTATGTAGTACTATTGTCAAATCTCTTTCTTAAAAAAATCTCGTTTTGTTCACGCGTTAATATAGATGTTTCTGCAATAAAAATAAAGTGAATAGAAGAAGCAAAAGAGAAAAAAAGACGATTTGAATAATGATAATTAATCGATAAAATAAAATATTGATGTTTTTGCCTAAGACCAACAAACTGAACTGATTTAAATATATCACCAATTTTATTTCTTCCACTAGTATTTATCGACCTTCTGCTAACAGTTTCGCATTTTTGTCAGCGATATTTTAATAGCAACTCATTTACCTATTCATATTAAAAACTCGGTGTTGCATCTAGGATGTTTATCTTCTCATCTTTCCTAAACAAATCGCCGATGAATTTAAGTAATAAAAAATAGTAATGATGGTAAATATCATTGATCACAATAACAAATTAAACTATGCTTTGGAGAATTTTTTGATAGGGTTTCGGCCCATAGGTACCCATGGGCTGGGCCGATTTTTAAGGAAAAAACATGGATGGGCCGGGTCAAGGCTGGGTAACCCATGGGTCGGCTTTTTGAAGCCCAGCCCAGCCCATTAGGACCCCTGATACCCATCAAAAGTAAAATTCTCGTAAGAATCTTATTTGTATAGCAGAATTTTGAATAGAGTTCTAATATCCTAGCAGAATTTTAATCCAACGTATTGGCTGTCGATACCCAGCAGAAATCAGAATTTTGTACACTTTATACTTTCATACAACTATGTATTCATCAAACAATAAAACTCTGCTATGAATTCTATTTTTACAACAGAATTTTTAATAGAAATCTAATATTTTAACAGAATTTCAACCTAACGTAAAGACTTTAACATAGCTATGTATCCATAAAAAAATAAAATTCTCCTAAGGATTCTATTTCTGAGACAGAATTTTGAATAAAATTCTAATGTTCTAGCAGAACGTTGATCGAATATATGAACTATCTTCTATAACAAGCACTGAACTGATTACGAAAAAATCAAATTCCGCCGAGTGTCCTAATTTTTTAATAGAATTTTGAATACAATCCTAATACTCATTTAGAATTTTAATTCTGTGTATGTACTCCAGCACAATTAAACAAGTAACGCTCGCCTGAAGACTCGCTCAGCTCTTTCTCGTAGAAATCGTGTTTTGTAAATTACCGTCAAGCTATTCATTTATAACATTTTAAAAAATCGAAGTCAGATTCAAGTTCCTGGATATTAACGGCCGTTGACCAAACTTTATAAAAAACAAATGCTTTTTGTTAAAAATTTGTTGTTTGTTTAAAAAACTGATCGTCAAAAAATTTTTATGCAACTGACTTCAGATTTGAATTTCTCGTCCTTGATTACCGTTCGGTGAACCCTTATAAAAAATTTTTTTTTGTAAAAAAAGTGATCCTTTGTGTAAAAAATTGATTCTCAAAAAATTTTTAAAAAACTAACATCAGATTCGAGTTCCTCGACCTCGATTACCTTTTAGTTAAGTTTTATAGAAAATATGAATAAAATGTTTTTTTGACCTTTTGCGGACATACAAGCAAGCAAGCAGACAATTTATGTTTGCAAGACTCTTCTCTACGAGAAAGAGAATAAACAAATAACGAGTCTTGTCATATGAAATACTTAGGGGGATCCAGAAGTAGTGGCGGAGGTACATTTTTTTTATAGAAAGCTTTAAAAAAAATTGTTTTTTTTATGAAAAAATAGAGCGTCTTTCGCTTTATTTTTCTATGCTATTGGATTAATGTTCAACTAAGATCATAATAAGGAAATTTCTATAAGAGCTATTTTTGTTGAAACTAGCTGGTAGCATTAGATCATAGTGGGTGTGACACTTTTGCATTCCACTTTATTATCACTTAACATGTTATATTAAAAAACTAAAATATATCACAAGATGCAGCGTGAAAAGCTCTACAGTTTATACAGAACCGCTTTTTCCTTAGTTGCACTTTTTCGTTTTCAAAATGGAGAAAACTTTGAGCTAGCAAATTTCGACGTTGGGAAACCAAGATTGTTTTTTCAGTAAAAGGTGATTGGTTTTTTTCTATTTGATCTTTCTATTACCTGATATATTTTATTTTAAAACAAATTTCACCGCAAGATGTAGCGTGCAAAGCTCTACAATCTACTAAGAACTATTCCGAAAAAATAAGATAGAAAAAACCGAAGTTCTCTTTTTCCAAAAAACAATCTCGTTTTCGCAACGTCGAAATTTGTTGGCTCGGAATTTTGACTATTTTGAAAACAAAAAGCGCAACTACAAAGTATGTGATTCATTATAGATTACAGAGTTTTTCACGCTGCATTTTGTGATATATTTTACTTTTTTAAAATAACGTATTAGGTAACATTAAAATGAAATGTAAAAGTATAACATTTTTTTGTACCACACCCCTTATGATCTAAATGCTACCAGCTAGTTTTCAACAGAAACTGTTCCTATGTAAATTTTCTTATCATGATCTTGGTTGAACAATAATCCAATAGCATAGAAAATAGAGCGAAAGACGCTTTATCTTTCCATAAAAAAGGAAAACTTCTTTAAGCTTTCTATAAGAAAAAAAGTCCCTCCGTCACTACTTTTGGATTACCCTAAGTATTTTCTAAAGTCAAAATAGTTGCAGAAGAGTTTTCCGGCACCTTCCGTTCCAAGATTTTTCAAAGATTTGAAAAAACATCTCTAATTAAACTGTTTTATATATTTTTACACAAGACGCTCTACTCTTGCATACAAAAAGAATTACGCCTCTACGGTATTGCGTCGTGGAGTTACACCAAAAATAAAATTAATGCACAATCTTTTGTATCATTGGTTAAGTTAACATTACGTTAAAACAGAACTAGTAACTTGCTTGTTGCTAGTTATCAGCTAGCGCTAGCGGATAATGCAAAATTTGTCTTATATAACAAAAACGTATTTTTGAAAATCAATAATGTTCCATCAAACTTTATGAGAAGTTTTCTGCGTGAAGCATGGCGATAGATTCAACACTTTAGCTTAGAAAGAGTTGAGTTCTATGTTCATTATTTAAAGTCTTTCTGCGGTTGTACAATATTTTTTTAAAAAAGCTTTGAAATTAGATACAGTTCTTTCCGTTCTAGTATCCTATTCAATCATTTATAGATCATGGCTTATGGATACAAATCATAGGAGTGTACTTACGACAATCAAAATATTCTGTCAGAGATATCTTATTTCTTAATAGTAAGTTCAAAGAAATTTTGTTTTTTTATGTAATAATAAAGAAAGCAATGCTCTATTTTTCTACGCTGTCTAATCATTTTTCAGTTAATATCATAATAACAACATGCCGATAAAAACTGTTTTTGTGTAAAAATCAACTAAGAGGTGAGGCAAATAAAATATTTCAATCACTTATTGCCTTGTATTAAAAATAAATTATGTTACAAGATGCAGTGCGCGAAACTACAATTTACATAAGATCGCTTATTGTGTAGTTGCATTATTGGTTGTCAAAATAAACATAATTTTGACCGATCAATTTTCAATCGTACGAAAATCACATTTTTTGGGATAAGGTGAATTCATTTTTTCTTATTTCCTTTGTTTGTTAGCTAATACCTTTTATTAAAAACAAAGCAAAACACATCACAAGATGCAGCGTGAAATGCTCTATAATCTATAAAGTAAAGCTTATTTTAATTATGTATTTCTTGTGAAAAAAAATCAAAATTCTGTACTCTCAATTTGCACTTGTGAAAAAAAGTCATGCGACGAAAAATTCTGTTTTTCTTATTTCATATACAAAATAAACGGTTCATTAGAAATTGTAAAACTTTTCGCGCTGCATCTTGTGGTACATTTTTTTAATACAAAATATTCAGTGATTGAAAATTGTAATGTAAAGCTTTTTTATCTAACTTATTCTTTGATTAAGTTTTATACAAAAACGGTTCTTATCGAAGTTTTATTATTATGATATTAGTTGAAAAATGGTCAAATAGTACAGAAAAATAGAGCATTGTTTTCTCTATCATTTTATAAAAAAAAGAAAACTTCTTTTAGCTTACCATTCCGAAATAAACTATCTCCGACAGAACTGTTGAATTGTCCTAACGAGGAGACACAGAACTGTTCGATCACTTTTAAGACGGGGCTATATGCATCGTGTAGGTCCTAGTGAGCTATGAATACCCTGAAAAGACTTTGGACTAATAGCCGATTATTGGCGAAATATTGCATTTTTAGAGTATTTTGCCTCTAAATCCTGTAGTCCCTCTTAGGAACATCAGACAAACAGAGTTTCGAGCTTCTACTTGAAACTTTCTAGAGTGATAGGTTCTAGGGAGAACAGTTTATTAGGAAAGTGTTAGATCTTTTTTGTTGATCCTATACTGAAATAAGAACAACGGATTCTGTGGATATATTAGGAACATTAATAATATGTTGTTATCCTAACTGTATTTTAGGATAGAATCAACGAAAACATCTGAAACTTTCGAAATAAAACATACTTAATAGGACCTGTCTCTGTGGAAAGTTTCAAGTCGAAACTCGAAACTTTGTTTTCCTGATGCTCCTGAGAGGAGCTACGGGATTTAGAGACAATACTCTAAAATATGCAATATCTTCGCGGTAATAAGCTATTAGCCCAAACTCGTTTTAGGAAATTCATAGCTCACGAGGACCTACATGATATACATAGCCTCGACTCAAAAGCGATTGAACAGTTCTGTATGTGGCTTGGTTAGATCAGGCTCAGAAACTGATATGTATAATGACCGAGCAGCGCTAGTAAAGGTAAAATCATTATATGTCGATGTCTCCAAAAAGAAGGCTCCAATTTGAACCTTGTTTATTTCTTGAAAAAACTGGAATCATCATCCAGGATCTTGAATTTTAACGATTTTCTCAAGTTTCATATAGAATCTAGTCGCGGCTTATAATAAATCCTATGAGCAAACTTTTTCATGTTTAAACGAGACCTTTTTTCAGTATTTCTTGAAGTTTATATTCAGATATCTTTCTGAATTGAAAATGGAGAATCGTACCAGGATTTACTTTCGATCCCGGTCGAAATCTTAACAGGAATATCAAACAGGATTTTGCGAATACTTTATGTGATCTTTGTCAAAATCTATCCTAGATTATACACAAAGATTCTGTTAGGATTCATAGTTACCTTAGGTGGAGATCCTCACGAAACGATAATTAGATCAATTGAAATCCGAAACTGACGAATCCTATCAAAGCGTCAATCATGATAGCGTTTCAATTTTCATGCATTTTTACAGTGAGAATCATTTTTCTAAATTTGTCAGGATCGTGTTCAAGATTTTTTAAGGAAATTTAATTAGAATCCTGACGAAACAATGCAATTCAAATCCGAATCTTGGCAAGAAAATGTAAGGATTTACTTAGGCTTTTATAAGATTACTGTTTATCCTATTTAGTTGAGTTCATTTCTTTAGAAAGCCATAAAGCATCTTTCGTGATCATAAACGAAAAAGAGCTTCCCAAGTCTAATTCAGAATTTTTTTGTGGAACTCACATATGAAAAATGTGAGTATAAGTTTAAGTCGAAGTTTTGCGGCTCCCCCTTCCCCCCCCCCCCTTACAGACATCCCCCTTGCAAACCCCCCCCCCCCCCCCCAATTACAGACATTTGTCTCCATTACAAACAGGCACGATACAGTAATTGGTTGCTATGTTTATTTAGCTGGGATCCAATTGTTTAAAGATATATGAGTTCCACATTTTAGTCCCAAATGGACTGAGCTAACAAGATTTTTCAAGTTCTTTTTCAGATATTTTTCTGAATTGCGAGTGCAGGCTTCTTTCAGGATACACTGTCTATTCTACTCGAGATTTTGACAAGAATAATAGAAAGGATTTGGCCAAGGTTTTATCTGACTCCAGTAAATAACTGTTTTACATGCTCGTACAAGAACTCTTTGAGGAATTACAATTTTATTCGAGATGAATCTTACTATCAAAACAAGCCAGAGTAGTCAGAAATCGAAACTGATAAATCTTATCAAATTTAGGTCAGAATCTTGTTTTATCTTCTATTTATTGTTTTTATGAAAAGTGTTCGTTGACTTTTCTAGGATCCTGCACCAAACTGTTCCAGAAGAAGCATTTTGAAACTTTTCAAGACAATACAAGGTATCATCAGAATCATGATGCGGAAATTTAAGCATCTGATTAAACTTGTTTAGTTATTCTACAAAAATAGATCATACAAGAATAAAAATCCTAAAACATCTGTTTTTGCAGATGAAAACTAGCGGTTAAAAAAACTACTTTGCTGCTAAAGTTCTACGAGAAAATATTTTTCAAATTTAAAAGAAAAAAGTTGTTTCGCTGTTTACCTTCGAGTTTTGTCGATGGACACTGAATGAAATGAGAGAATGATTGTGAATCTTAACGCTCGCTTTTAGGTTGCTTTTACTAAGAAGAAAACTTTTGCTCCCAACTGGAAACTGTTTATTTAACTTACATTTTATAAAATTTTTCACTGATGCAAACTAAATAAAGCCACTTTAGATGCTGCTAGCCAACAAAAATAAAAGTAATTCTCTTCATCATTTCAGACAGAAATTTTTTCAATTCGAATTGTCAACACTTTCGTTTTGAATCAGAAGAAAAGAAAAAATTCTGCTTCATCCTTCCTTTCAATTAATGCAATTTCTTAAAAAAGGGTATTGGAGAAAAAACCCAACTCATCCTCACCACTGTTTAAGTCAAAGATGTCATCAATCATTAGCGCTTTCAAGTCTTCCTTCACGAGTCCCACACCGAGCCATTTTCTCTAAAAAGCTTTGATAAAAAGAGCAAATATCGTTTCGAAAGATCCACTCCAAGTCACCCTAAGCCGTCCTCACCGAGATCGCAAAAAGAAATACAATTTTCAACAGGAAAAACAGTTATCGAAGCCATTCCTCGATATATCTGAGCTTAATCAACTTAAGATTACGTCTCTCACTATTCTTTAATGAACCATTCACTCTGTTTTCTCGGAACTATCTTTCCACAAATTTGATTATTGAAATGAATGTTATACATGCGCTGCCAAATGAACTATATCGCTTTTTTTCTTCTGTCTTTTATTTCGTTCTGTATTCTCTTTTACATGAAACGTGCCTTGTTAGTGTAGGAGTATGAAGAAAAACGTATATTCTCTTGTTATGTTTATGCTTAGGTGGACCAAAATAACTATACATTTTGAAAGTGGGCGTGGGGTAAGTGAGAATGCAACGGTGACGACCAATAATCGCTTAATCGTAAACGATTAATCGATCCGAAACGATAATCGGTATGACCGACTAAACGGTAACCGATCGAAGCGATTAAACGATTAAATGAAAACCGGTTGGAACGATCAAAAGTATATTGGCCTCAGTCCCACTATTTCCAAAGGTACCTGGCAATTATTTATAGATCCTCAACAACTATCCTATAGGAGCACCCATACATTCTCAATAGTATACTGCGGAAATATCCATAAACGTTCGACTGCTATACTATAGCGGTGCCCTTGGGTCCTCATCTACTATATTATGAGAGTATCCTTAGGTCCTCAACTTAGGGATGGCACTATATATTTACTTTGCTAGTAGCTAAGTATCTGTCACAAAGTGCTGGTCGCTGCGTCCGTTTTTCTATTAGTCGAAAAACGACCCAATCAGATGGCAGTGAAATGTTACTCCCTTATTTCATGAGTAACTATGGAAGATTCTATGCGGACTTTTTGTAGACCACCCTTTATAACCATAAGTCGGCCCGAACAACCCTGAGGTGCGTCCTTAGCTTCAATGAGAAAAAACGCCTTGAAATCTGACTGGCTGTTACAGAAGAGTTTCATCCAATGAGATACCAGCAAATTATAAGGCGCTTATTTCACGGACAACCGTCGGAGATTCTATAAGGACTTTTGTAGAGTACCTTTCATAACCTCAGATTTGCCCGAATAACCCTACGTTCCATCTTTATCTTCATACAGAAAAACCGCCTCGAAATCTGATGTGCTGAAATTCTTTTGTTACAGTCAATCAGATTTCGAGTTGTTTTTTCTCATTGAAGATAAGGACGTATCATAGGGTTATTCGGGCCCACTTGAGGTTATCAAGGGTGCTCTACAAAAGTCCTCATAGAATCTCCGACGGTTGTCCGTGAAATAAGCGCGTTACAATTTGCTGCTATCTCATTAGCTGAAACTCTTCTATAACAGCCAATCAGATTTCGAAGCGCTTTTCTCATTAAAAATAAAAATGCGCCACAGGGTAGTTCGGGCTGACTTAGGGTTGTCAAGGGTGCTCTACAAAAGTCCGCATAGAATCTTGTATGGTTATTCATGAAATAAGGGAGTAGCATTTCGCTGCCATCTGATTGGGTCGTTTTTCGGCTAATAGAAAAGGGTATTAGTAATTTACGCGAAGAGCACGAACACCCAACTTTGCAAGAACGCATATAAGTCATCCTTAAGAACACCTACACTTTGGAAAGTTATGTTCACGAACACCTACGAACGCCCACTTTGTTGGACTTATAGTGAAAAAGAACCATCTACAAATGTGAAAAAATGACTCCTCACTATACGAACACCCAGGATCTCTCTTATTGTCCATGCAAATAATCCAACTTGTCCTTACGAACACCCACTGAACTCCGTACCCTACATTTTGATCCGAATAAGTGCTATCCCTAAATATTTTGCTCTAATAAAATTTTCTCTGCAAGTATATCAGACGAGTCTAAAAGTTCTTATAGTGAGCCACTAACACCCAAAATCTCTCTTATTGTTCGTGCAAATAATCCAACTTGTCTTTACGAACACTCACAGAATGTCATAACCTACATTCTAACCCGAATAAGTGCTATTCCCAAATATTTACTTCTCCGAAGGGAAGGTTCTTACATTGATAAATGCATGTCTGTTTCTCCTACTCAATCATATTTGAGTAAGATTTTTTCTGCTATTATTCGAATGAAACAAGGGCATGTTCAGGCCATTTAGAGGTTCTCAAGAGATATCTTTTATATGGCCCGAACAACCCTATGTTTCATATTGACTATCGTGGAAATCCAATTTTAGCCTATATTGTGAACAACATTTCAGCCAATCAGATTTCAGCCAGGATTCTTTCTCCTGGAATCAGAATGAAACGTATATATATTCGGACCATTCAAAGGTTATCAAGAAGTATCTTTAATATGATCCGAACAGCCCTATGTTTCATATGAATGACAATGGGAATCTGTTATCTATCAGCATTCACACCATGGGCAGGTAATGGATTCCCATTATCAGTCATATGAAACATAGGGCTGTTCGGATCATATTAAAGATACTTCTTGATAACCTTTGAATGGTCCGAATATACAGTGGCCGCCAAAATTGTACGACCACCCTCTATAGTGTATA
>JAJEKB010020807.1:122441-148598 GCA_022393335.1 Macrotrachela quadricornifera | reverse complement strand
TTTCTTAGTCAAACTACTTACTCAACTGGAAC
Organism: Macrotrachela quadricornifera; assembly: GCA_022393335.1. Lineage (NCBI taxonomy): Eukaryota > Metazoa > Rotifera > Eurotatoria > Philodinida > Philodinidae > Macrotrachela > Macrotrachela quadricornifera. Next base: position 148,566 of record JAJEKB010020807.1, on the reverse strand, counting down.
TGGCTCTCAGCCACATTCAGTCGCAGTAGTCGATGTGAATGGTGATAGCAAAACTGATATTGTTGTTGCAAACCATTTGTCGAACAATGTTGGTGTTTTCCTGAACGCAGGTAGTGGTGCATTTCTTAGTCAAACTACTTACTCAACTGGAACTGCCTCTTTTCCAGAATCCGTCGCAGTAGTCGATGTGAATGGTGATAGCAAAGCCGATATTGTTGTCGCAAACTGGGGTTCAGACAATGTTGGTGTTCTCTTGAATAGAGGCAATGGCACGTTTCTTAGTCAGACCACTTACTCAACTGGAACTAATCCTATTTCATATTCAGTCGCAGTAGTCGATGTGAATAGTGATAGCAAAGCCGATATTATTGTTACAAACTCGGGTTCGGACAATGTTGGTGTTCTTCTGAACGCAGGCAATGGTACGTTTCTTAGTCAAACTACTTACTCAACTAAAACTAGCTCTACTCCAGAATCCGTCGCAGTAGTCGATGTGAATGGTGATAGTAAAGCTGATATTGTTGTCGGAAATTCGGGTACGGACAATGTTGGTGTTCTCTTACATTTTTGAAGTTTATCTATGAACTATACTCTATTTATTCAATGATATTTAACTACTATGGAGATCAAGAACAACTCTTCTACGAATCAGAGCACGATATAAGTGACTAACTATGCTTAATCTATAACATAAATTTCAATAAAGTTTTCCCATCATGTACCGTGCGGTATGCTATGGAAACACTTTCTTATCATGAAATATTTTGAATAGATGGTATGCTATGCACTCCATCTACTAATAGTTGCAAAACTAGTTTTGAACGTGTAAAGTAATTTCGAGAACTTTTATAGCGTTGAATTCTACGCCGTATCTTCGGATTATAATTTCTATCAATTAGGAGCTGTACATGAGCTTCTACGTTGCAAGTTAGTATGTTAATACTGATCTGATTTTTGTTTGTCTATGAAAGAACAGCAGATCATGTCTTAAACAATCCTAATAAGGCTTTAGATTTTAGGGTTTTCAAAGCCGGGAAATAGGTAAGTTGACCGCATCTGCGAGCCGTGCGTAGACCCTTCTAAAGATCTAGGTCACTTGCCCTTTAAGACGCGTGATGTAAATTGCATGGTAGTAAAATGAACTTCCTCGCCTTGAATGAAACAGCTTATTCAGCAGTTTGTGAAGAAATGTCATATATACTCCAATGCTAGGCATCTCTTATGTCTTTACAGATTCATGTATAAAATAGAATGCATCAGTATAATATTGATCAATGGATCCAGTTCACCTAAGGAAACCTCGGTTCTGTCTGGACGAGGGATGGACCGCATCCTCAAAAACTGAGAAACTGTTTCACTTTACAGAGAAATCCTTTATCCAAACAAAGTCAAGGAGAAGTCTTTTTTCCACCGAAGTGCTAAAAGATCAAACCAAAACAGTTCAACCATATTACTATTCATAACCAGAAATGGATAATCCATAGAGAGATATCGATACCTGTATCTTTTCATTTTAAGGAAATGTTCTCTAGTGGCAATAGATTTTTTTAGCAGAAATGAATAAATTTCAATCGGAAATGGTTTATCCATATCTCTACTCATATAGAGAAATGAAAAGGACGTAGAAAGATATCAATAATTCTTTTTTGCTATCTAAGGATATCTTCTGATGGGTGATTGTGGATGATATCGTGTTTTACAAACACCCCCGAAAAAACTAACAAGGCCAATGAACGCATCATGAAGCCATTAGTTGCCTTCGACTATAATAAAGGAAAGCAAGGTATAGACTTATCTGATCAGTTATCAATATATTGTACATGTCTTCGACGGTCCAAAAATGGTACCACAAGGTGGCATTTGAAATGATATTTGAAACGTCAATAGTAAATGCTTCTTTGATTTACAAAGAATATTATGACACAGACCGCATGATAATGCTACAGTTTCGTGAAAGTCTCGTGCGATCTTCACTTCTTCGTGTACTATACGAGAATCTAAAACCTGGTCTCAGAGAACATTCAACAAGCCGGACAAAGCGCAAACTTGCGGACCACTAGCACAAAGAAATGGAAGGATTTACACTGACGACGAAAGATCACCAACTTGATAATCGCTTTCGGGGTTCAAACATAGTTGACCATAGGCAATCGACCATGCTGAATCCGAATATCACGGTCGTTACGGCTATGATTTTCTGATGTTCCTAGGTGATAGAGCACATTAAATTGCATATGAAAAATTATTTTTGTCAATGTTTTAGTAGTTACTGAGGTACTCTGAAACATTAAACTTCTTGTATCTGAATACAATTTAACTTATTTGTCATGCTTTTATGTTGAAATACATTGTTAATCTATATCTATGTGCATATGTTACCACTACTCAACACGTGACATGTCATTACATATTTTTTAATTAACTGTTTTTTCTGACAAAAAAGGTTAAAATACAACACGCGCATTATTGGATATTAGTTTTTGCGACGATTTAAGAATTATTATAAATGATATGATCATTTTTTTATTACGTTTTTCTTGCTTGTCAGCATAATTTTATCTGTCTGTTAGTCTATCCGACCAAGCCAATCAGAATTCAGTATTGGCTACACCAAAGAAAATCCACCAATAATTCTAAGAAAGATTCGGTATATAGGTTTTTTGGGTCGGCGAATCGATTGGTGGTGTCAGCTTTTTGAAATTTTTCGAAATTATTTTTTTTGCTAAAAAAAGACTTTTTTAAGAAAACAATGATTTTTATAATAAAGTTTGACCAAAGGTAATCGGGGTCGGAGAATCGAATAGTACTATATGAGCTGTGACAGAGTTGATGGCCAATTATAAATCTAATTCATAGTAGCTTCAACTCCGATTCATATGAATTGGAGATGAATTCCTTTCCGATAAGCTTGAATTGACGAATCAGTTCCCACTCTCAGAACTGATGCAGAACTGTCACACCCCTAATACAAAGTAAATCATGCCTATCTTTCACATAATTTATATCCAATAAAAGAGAACGTCTACAAGCTTTTATCGTCAGTTAAAAAATAAATACTGACAAAGGAAAAATGTCATTTTTAAAAATGAAACACAAAACTATGTATATATGGTTCATGAAAAATCGTGAAAGAATGTTTTTATGTATCCAAAAGATTCAACGTTTTTCTTCCTTTTTCTCGTCAAAATTGGGTTGGATTCTTTTAGTCAACATAAGTATAATATCTTGTCAGACAGCAAAACTAGAACGCAGAGCTCACAAAAAAATGAATCAAAACAAAGTGGTCAAAATGTTACTAAAGATAATATTCTTTTTCTCACAAAGGAACCAATTCCATTGATAAATCGCTCGTAGGTTTCAACTATAAGTATGACGTAGATTGTATTGAAGTGTGAAAAACCCCAAAAAGGATAGGTAACCATTTTAATGAAATATGAGCCTATATCATGATACATCACAACAAGTCGAAGAACAATGTTTTAATCTAAAACTTTGCCGATGGATAGACCCTCATATTGTCAGAATTTTCTCAGAATATTAATAGAAAAGAATGTCTTCTTTCCGAGATATCAAAGCATGAGGGTATCACTCATACTCCAGGCCGAATGGTAGAATTTGATACTTTTGTATGTTGACAAAAAACACATTCTTTAGAGCTGAAATTCTAAGGGGATTTTAGCGACAAGTAAATGTATTCATCAGCAAAATTTTAGATCAAAACATTATTCTTTGATATATTTGGATGTACCATTCTATAGGCTCACAATTCATTAAAACAATTATAACTTTTCGAGAGGGATGTCATTATATCCTAAAGGTGGGTGTTGAGATTTCTAAGGTACATTATACGGGAGTATCATCAGAAAATCTACGATTACCCACCCTCGCAGTGTTGAAAATTTTGAAAACTTTGGTGTAACGAGAGGAAGATAGAGTAATGTGGTGGTTGCTCTTCTGAATATTCTGACCTGTAGCTTCTCATTACCCAGCGTATCGGTATTATGACATTTCTGCTACGAGGCGTTTGAATTTGAATTAATTTTAATCGTAAAATTTTGTGCTGGAAACGGAAGCAGTTTCGATACCGATAGTACCATTGATCTGCATTTTCTGTAAACTACTTGTAGAGCAATTTTCGGATGTTTATATTCCATAGAAACTAAGTTCTGAGTATAAATACTTTTGGTTAGTAATGTAAACGATAAAAATTTACGCTTCTCTGAGAAATTTTGTTAAATCTCTAATAGTGGTTCGAGATCAGTTTGTAACTGACTTATATATATTTTCTATAATCTGCATTGATCAGGTCTTTGTCTGCTTTCTATTAAATTGATTACTTTAGATTTAAGAAAATTTCATTCTCTTGAAAAGTAACTTTGTTGTTCAAGAATTAAAAACATATTTCTTCGCTTATTAAATTTATTGAGTTTGTATTATAAGATTCAATGAAACTGCCATATCATGACAATGGGATACAAAGAAAAAACTTTTTTAATTTGTTATTTAAAAGCAATATGTTAATAACCAGACAGTCTTATTTTGTTGACTTCGTTATATGCAACAATAAGGTAAATTGAAGAAGAAAAATATTTTACTTTCTTCTTGAGAAAATATCTAGTACTTATTGAAATTAAAGAAAAAATAAATGCCAAAACAAGTAAAAGAAACGATATCAGAAATATAGAGATGGTTTCTGAGTTAAAATTATAATAAAATAATTCTAATTTATATTATGAATATTACAGAAGTTAGATTCCACTAATCATAAAAAGATATTCCAATTTAAGGATCCCATTTTGTATTATTAGCATTTTATTTCCATAATTTTTTTCTCAATCTAATATATGCATAGTTGCCTTAGTTACAATTGTGCATTGACAGCAATGTTAGAGGCGTTTTTCTTTCAAGTTATTTTTTTTAACGTTAGAAAAAATATTCTTTTTTTCTTTGTCTAACTGCTGTCAAAAAAAAATATTACTGTAATTATGTTAAAACTACACCTACTGTTCAATGATCTTTTGTCGCATATTCACTTTCTTCACATAAATTCTAATTTTGCACTGTCATTTTAGTGGCAGATGGTTTGTATTAATTCTATACAATACACTAAAATACAGAGTTTGATATCTTGTCATAGTTTCTATGACAAGATATGACCTATGATTGGATAGAACTATTGAAGATGCATCCATTATAAATTATATGATGAGTTATGATTTTTTTTCTATACTATATTTGAAATATGTCTTTGCTAATATAATTTTTAAGTGTTCGATAAAAAGTTAGATGTTATTTAAGACTGTCTGTGTCAAAAAATGTTTATGTTGTACCAGTATTCTTTTGCATACTTTGAAAATTATTTCAGATTTGTAGTAGAGAACTAATGTGATATTGTAACAATTCTCTCCCTTTTTTCATACGATCTCTTCTTTATTAGATATTTCCTAAATACACTATTGTTTTGTTCAATACTCTATCTCACGAAGGTTCTTTTTACATACTTATCAATTGAGATAAGTTTGTTTCCTCAAATAAATAGTATATCAGACTTTGCTGAAACTTATTCTTACATTTGAATGATTCATTTTATTAATAAAAGTTGAGTATGTATTATTCATTCTAGTCTTTCATTAAATTAATTTTGAATTCAAATTATTGATTTCTATCATTGTTTTAATTATAATATATGATTTTTTTCTTTCAGATAAATCAATCATTTGTTTTTTCGTAACAATGCACATTGTTACAAAACTTTGTTTCGCAATAATATTGGCCGTTATAATAGCAGTTATTGTTGCTACTGCCGTCATTATTCGTTTTCGACGAGAAAAGGATAAAGGTTTATTGTCAAGTAAGATCAGTTTTATAGATTTTTTTGTTCATCCAATTTTATTCATTTACTAGATTAATAGTAATTTAAAAATTTATGAAAAATAAGCAGAATATTGCTTCTACTATTTTACTATTTATTGCTTCAAAGAGAAAGAGGCATTTGTGTATTTATTTGATCAAAGAGAACTTCCTTTTTCAACTATAAAAAAGAAAATTTTCTTCTGAAATAATATATTTATATACTGCTCCTTGCAGCTATGAAAATAAGAAGTATTTGCCGTTATGAAGGTTTGTGAAACTCTGACCTTGGAAACTTTGGTAACAAAAAACTGTCGATACTTGATTTTAACATGTAACAAATTTTCTTTGTAACAAAGATTATATTACATTATAGTTTCATAACAATACTTTAAGTTAAGATCAAGCTAAGTAGAATACTGACTTGAATCCATGCTCATATTTGTAGTAAAATCTAAGCTGTAAACAGTCTCTTAATTTAAAAAAACACTTTAATAAAGTTATTAAAGTTAAAGTAACACATTTAAATGCTTGAACTTTAAGAGAATCAAAATTACAAATGGAGACTTTGAAGATGTTCTTTAATCTTATCCAGACAAAATACAGTATATTTTGGATTATGCGAGAGAGAAGTAGTACGAACCCGTTGATGCACTTGGAAAAGGTAAACTCTGTTGAAATCTGATAAAGAACGCTTCCAATTGAGCATTTAGATTTTATCAGCGTTTATCTTTACTATTATATTAACGAAACACAGTGTTGTTCGGGCCAATCTAAGACATCATAAAAAGCGATTCTGGTGTGGGTCGAACAACAGAACGGTTTGTAGAGAAAAGAGTGATGAAAACTCTTATTGCAATCTGAATGTGTAATAGAAAAGTTAAATGACGAATTAAATGCTAGAAGAAGTTTTTTGCACCATTCTATCAATAAAATATGACGTTATTTGAGCGAATCTACAGATACACAGAAACTCTCTAAGACATACTCTCAACAATACTTTGTTGTTTTTGTAAAAGAATATGAAATATCCTCAAAATATCGATTTTAACTTTGATGTTTCTTAAAGCTTCAACTTTACAGTAAACTTAAAATATTTGTTTTACTCGCTATAAAAAGAAATGTGCTTTCACAAACTTATAGAGAGTTTCTTGTTTTGTCACTATATGAAACTGCCAGAATGTTTCCAGAATATGATTTCCGACATATCGAAAATCTATTTGAAAACTTATAAAAAGCAGTCAAGAAGCTCACAATCTCCGAAATCTAGAGTCTATGGATTTTTTTAATTCAAATTGAATTTTGAAGAAAAAACAACCGTGCACTTTTAGCAAAGCACGAGGATTAAGGGGACTAAGGAATTCTTGAATTCAGTATATATACATCTCATATATATAGTACCTCTTTCTATAGGATACAGGTGGGACTAAGAGGACTAAGGAATCCATTATATATACATATCATATATATAGTACCCCTTTTTATAGGATACAGGTGGGAGTAAGGGGACTAAGGAGATTACAACAGTGTCAAACTTGAAAGTTGAATTCAAGTATTCAACTATTCAACTGTTGAATACTTGAAGCCTTCAACTACTCCAGTATTGAAATCATTAAAAATTTCGCCATCTGGGACCTCGACAAAGAATACCGCCTTATAGTTCGACATGGCACCCTCACGCAGGATCACGCCCTCTAGGCCCACGTGGTACCCTCACGTAGGGGCGCGCCCTCTAACTCCATGTGGCATCCTCATGCAGGGTCACGCCCTCTAGGCCCACGTGGCACTCTCACACAGGGTCACCCCCTCTAGTCTTTCTAATTGAATAGTTGAAAATTTCAAGTATTCAGTAATTGAATACGTGAATTCAAGTTTCAAATATTACATATATGTGCTTAGTCCCCTTAGTCTCCCTTGTACCTTTAGTCCCTTATATAAACGATACTATATATACGATATATACATTTGCTGAATTCAACAATTCCTTAGTCCCATTAGTCCCCTATTTCAATTTGAAATTAAATACTTTTTTCAGTTTAAATTCAAAATGAAATTAAATAGCCCCTTGTATGGAAATCTAATAAAGGTTCCTAAAACATGAAATATCTAGTAAGCATTTTCTGCTAATTAGAATCAGAAACCCATTCAACTAAGTACCAAACTTTCTCCAAACTATTCCTAAACCTACCATACACTATTTTAGTCTTTATATCTTCAAATCGCTTAAAGTCTCAGTGTTAAAGTCTATCAAATTTCTAAATTGATCATAGTATCTTGTCTTTCATAGCCACAGTCTTGAAATGAGCTAGAATGCCAATGTAATATAGTCTTCATATCGATTAATATCAGGCAGAAATGTTTAAGTCCCTCGAAATCATATTCTGAAGAATAATCAAAATCCTAGCATCACAGGGACATCATGTCGACAAAATTCTAACAGTAATATAACAATTTGGCATAGCTCTTCAATTCTCATAGAAAAATCTGACATAACTCCTGCATACTTGTATATAATACTGAATATAGATGAGAAAAAAATTTTCTGCAGTAGACACACTTTTCTAGATTCCAAAATAATCTTATGCTCGCAATAACAATTTTTGAAAAAAGTAACAGTGAATAACAGGATCTCGAAAGACTTCGAGGAACCTAAGAAGCTCAAAAGAACTCCAAGATATTTTATAAACTTTTCGAGATCTCAAAAGCCTATATGAGATTGGAGTTCATTGTTTCTTCCTTGATGCTTCGACATACATCGAATATGATTTCTCACATGTATGTTGAACAGCTCGTAAACTGTTAATTATCGAAAGGAAGCGCTAAAATAACAAGAAATGATATGAAAAAATGCTGTTCAGAAATTATTATATTATACTTGATTGAATTTTCAGAACTTTTATACGGAAACTCAAAGATTTTTGAAAATTCAAAACCTCTGAAAGTTTTCCGATAAAATAGTGCTGCAAAAATCAATAAAGTAACTGAAGAAACACGACATTGGCTCGGAAACGTTTTTGTATATATTCAAAGGTATTCAAAAAAGTTTCTGAAGAAGTATCAATTTTCGGAAAAAAACGCTATTTTTAGAATGTTATTTAAATTTGGGTGATGTTAATGGTCTGGGAATTTTCTACAAACTGAATATGAATTGTGATTCAACCTAACAGTGACTGCCTTCATATTAACAGCTAGTTTTGATTTCAATCTTATGAGATCATTGTCAAGATCTCTTCCATTTCATTCGCATTTTTTCACAATAGAATCAAAAAGCTGAGGTATTTTTCTACCTTAACCCTTTCCGGCCCGCCGTACTAAATATAGTACACTTTTTTCAAGTTTCGTGTTCCTTGAATAACTGACGAACGCAAAAAGATATCTAGAAGCGGTTTTTTCTATTCCATAGAGGAGGTTTCGGTGTATCAATCTATATAAGAATTAAACACATAATGAGTTCACTCGAGTGGTAACTTTGATAGTTTTTTAGAACACTACTTCTGTTCTAAAAAATTCTTTGCAATTTCCGTAGGGGGGTACAGGAATAACCGGAAAATTTTTTTCAATGATTTTTAAAAATTTTGATGAAAATATTTACAACACACACTGCGCATATTAAATATAACGTCTCAAAGAAATTTCATTCATCGACTAACTCATGGGCCTGAAAGGGTTAAAAGGACGTTGAAACGCATTTTTGAACTTGTCTTGACTGTTCCGTTTAGTTAAGTCAAATGTATATTTTATAATTTTCTGGGTATTCATAATGTATACTGACACCACAGACACCCACTTTCTAAAAATGCATATATGTTATCTACGCTAACACCCACATCTTGCAGAGTTCTGTACAAAATATTCACTAAAATTCATTTTGTCTGATACAGAAAAAAATAACTCATCAACAATGATTTAAAATGAATACTCTTCAATATTAACACCCAGAATCTCGTATAATCAAGATAAATATTTCAACATGTCTTCACTAACATCCATATAATTTCGTAATCGACATTCTAACACCAATAAATACTATCCTTGAGACACTTTTCTTAACAAATTCTTCCCTGGAACCATCTTTTAAGACTATCCCTTCCCATCAAAAATCGACCTTAGCCCAAGAACTTTCAAATGGGCTGAAGTAAGGTGTTTTATCTCATCTTCAAAATTTGCCTGTAGATCCTCATTATGTATAATACAGTACTGGACAAAACTTTTGGACGATTTTATTTTACGTATAGTATCTTATAAGGTTAGCTTTTGAAGTGTGGCTGGCAATATAACGACGAGCATCTTCTGTACTATGTCCACAGAAAATTTCATTTCTAAGCACCGAGTCATAATGGAAATGGACATATAACAATAAGCAGCAATTGATTTTTGCTGGATGATTTTTTTTCGGACGATGCTGTAAATTGAGTTAATTTTTTCTACAAACGTTTAAAAATAACTAAATATATATCAATAGAAAAAGGAATAGAGGAGCTCCATTTTTGTAACTAAAAGTTTGTAAAATTGAAATACTTATAAAACAAAATATTTATTTTACGACAGACAACTGACAATGTTCATGTTGAATTCTTTATCATTTTTATATAATGAGTGATTTTTATTGCGAAACATCATGTTTAAAAAAGCATCAAATGCTGCAATTTTTTTCAGAAAATAATCTTTCAAAACTACAAAACATTTTTCGTGAAGCCTTAAATAATCTGCTGCTCTATGTAATATTTCACGCTTTTTTAAACATGATATTTCGCAATAAAAATCACTCATTATGTAAAAATGATAAAGAATTCAACATGAACAGTGTCAGTTGTCTGTCGGAAAATAAACATTTTGTTTTATAAGTATTTCACTGTTACAAACTTTTAGTTAAAAAAATGTAGCTTGTCTATTCCTCTTTCTATTGATATATATTTAGTCATTTTTAAACGTTTGTAGAAAAAATTAGCTCAATTTAAAGCATCGTCCGAAAAAAATCATCCAGCAAAAGTCGATCGCTGCTTATTGTTAAATGCCCAGTTCCATTACGACTCGACGATTAGAAATGAAATTTTCTGTGGACATAGTACAGAAAATACTCGTCGTTATGTTGCCAGTCACACTTCGAAAGCTAACCTTATAAGATAGTTATACGTAAAATAAAATCGTCCAAAAAATGTTGTCCAGTACTGTATGTATTGGTGAATATATAATCTTTGAAACTTCTAAACTTGATAAATTCTTTCATTCTAGGCACTGTTTCATGTCAAGACAAAGCAAAGAATCAAGATGAAACTGATGTTGATTGTGGTGGTTCAAAATGTCCAAAATGTCCAGATACAAAACGTTGCAATCAATCATCTGATTGTCTTAGTGGCGTCTGTAACAACAATAGAATTTGTGGGGATATCTATTCTAAATTTTTATGAATTTCAAATACGATAATCGATCTTATTTTAGGCCGCAATGCTACATGTGACGACAAAGTAAAAAATCAAGATGAAACTGATATTGATTGTGGTGGATTAAAATGTTCAAAATGTCCAGATACAAAACGTTGCAATCAATCATCTGATTGTCTCAGTGGCATCTGTAACAGCAATCAAATTTGTAGGGATATCTATTCTAAATTTTTATGAATTTCAAATACGATAATCGATCTTATTTTAGGCCGCAATGCTACATGTGACGACAAAGTAAAAAATCAAGATGAGACTGATATTGATTGTGGTGGATTAAAATGTCCAAAATGTCCAGATACAAAACGTTGCAATCAACCATCTGATTGCCTCAGTGGTAGCTGTAACAGCAATAAAATTTGTGGTGATAACTAATCTAAATTTTATGAATTTCAAATATGATAATTGACCTTATTCTAGGTCGCAATGAAACATGTGACGATAATATAAAAAATCAAGATGAGACTGATATTGATTGTGGTGGATTAAAATGCCCAAAATGTCTAGATGCAAAACGTTGCAATCAATCATCCGATTGTCTCAGTGGCAACTGTAACAACAATAAAACTTGTGATGGTAAGTTTTTTCATCATTGAAAATACCAAATATCACTTACGAGGAATGGTCCCCAACTGGCAAATCGTTTTCGGGTTCGAACTCTGTGCATAAGGTATACCCCAGTGAGGTATGAAAAACTCCAGAAGGATAAGTGCTGTTAGGCCCTCTGTCCAGGATTATAGGCAGTTTATTGAAACTTTAGCTTCTGCCATGGCATATATCAGCCAGTTGAATGACGGTTTTTTGACCTGGGATATGTCTATTTGTGAGTAACATGTCCTGAAAATTTCATCTTAAAAGAATGTTTCCTTCCTGAGATACTAAAGTCCCAAAAAAACAGACAATCCTCACATTTTTCGTGAAATATAAGTGTTTTTTGAGACTTTAGTATCTCAGGAAGGAAACATTCTTTTAAGATGAAATTTTCAGGACATGTTACTCACAAATAGACATATCCCAGGTCAAAATACCGTCATTCAACTGGCTGATATATGCCATGGCAGAAGCGAAAATTTCAATAAATTGTCTATAACCCTGGACAGAAGGCCTAACAGCACTTATCCTTTTGGAGATTTTCATACCTCATTGGGGTCTATCTTATGCACAGAGTTCGAACCCCAAAACAATTTGCCAGTAGGGGACCATTCCTCGTTGGATAGATCATCGGTTGCATCTCCACTTAAATGAATAATGCGAAAAATAAAGAACAAATTTGACAAAGAAGGTACTAATAAAATAAGGGAACATAATTTATGGTCAGTGAATTATTTAAATGGTCAGTTATTAAATTAATTGATTTGTTAATATATTTAAAAAAAATTAATTTAAATTAAAGAGTAAATATAAAAATCGAAATATATTAGTGTCATTCTCACATTAACAAAAAGCGCTTGAATAGCACTTAACGAAACAAACAAAGTTAATGAAACTATTAGAGAGTATCATGGTTTATCGTGATTTTTGGCAATAGTTTTAAATATTGTCGATAATTGGTGAAGTGAATGAAATTCTTTCTCAATTAATGCAGAAATATTTCTTATAGAATCGATAATATCTTTAGAATTACAGACTTTATTGTAGCATTGTGTTAAATCAACAAAAACCGTAGGCTCCCTTCCAAGATGATACTTCGAAACAATATTATGTTCCAACTTGTCATTTGCAATCGATTGCATAAACTGACTTCAATAATTATATAAATAAGAAGTTGCCAGCCTTTAATCAACTAAAAAATAATTTGATATTTGGCGTTTGAAAGTGGAACATGATTTAGATCGAAAAACAGCAAATGGAACTGTTCAGCTTTTTTTAAGAACTACATATGCAAAGATGTTATCGGTGTGCCTATTTGTTGGAAATATTGCAAACTATTAGCGACAAAAATAGTATCGGTCAAAAAGAAAAGAAAAGAAGAGATAGACTAGTAAAGGCTAAAGCTACTTTGCTAGTACAATAATTGATTTTCATTTTCTTTTTTCCCTTTTATTCTTTGTGTTTTCATTTGATGATCTTCTGGATTTCTTCCTATGTATTTACTCTTTAGCTTTTTCTATTTAAATTTGATTTTCATATGTTAAACTGATCTTTATACCAATGAGGAGTATTTTTTTCTGCTGACAAAATCTGCATTTTTACTTATCAAGTTTTTATTGTTTTACTGATACTTATATATAAAATACTGACCATTTTATAATTAGTTACTGACCATTGTACTGCTGACAATTCAATATTTCCACTGATCATTTATATAATTTTTTACTGACCGCTTCATTTATTCTACTGACCACGAAAATGATAGCCATAAAATAAATCTAAATGTTTGTCAAGAGAAAGATTTGCAACGATTCATCAGAACGTAATATCAGAACTTTTATGTATACTCAGGGGTCGCAGCAGGGGAGGGGGTATGATAAAGAAGGATTTTACGAAGGAATTTTTTTAAAAAAAGAGAAGGAAATTCGAAAAGAAGAAGAAAAAGAAGAAAAAGAAGGAATTTTTCTGCAGTACAGCGTTGTAACGAATAAATTGAATACGACGTTCAATAAGGAACGATAGGAATGAGCTCAGGCGAGTAAAGTAATTTTCGAATCATTATTTTGCCACGTTATGAGACCGTTCTCTCGGTTTTTTACTGAATGCGAATAGAGAACGAATTTTAAAGATGAACAGTTATTTCCTCAGTCACGCAATGTCCGTGCATGTTGTTGTCGTTCGCATGTCTCAATGACTCTTTCGGTAGTTTTACAGATCACGCATATCTCTTACTAGAGCCTGTCGAGTCCTACGCGTATCTGAATCCAAGCGAATTTGGATCCGGTTGGGCTCTTAAAACTTTGTGTTAACTGAGTCCAAGCTCAGGTTTTGACATTCTTAGACTCGTTAGGTTCAATTTATTATCCACATGCGTTGCCATGCTGTGTAAAGATTCTGAAAATTCGTGTATGATCAAATCTATCCGTTAATGGGATGTCAAATATGTGCAGTAGCATTCTCGTTCTGTACTCATAATATAGATAACACAATACATAGTGACCATTTCCATCTGCCACTTTCACATATAGCGCGAGCGAAACGAAAAGTTAGTCTAAATACCATCCCCACCTTGATGTGGCAACTCGAAGGTAATTCAAAGTTAAGTTTACTGGACAACTTAGCTTTTAGTGCTCAAAGTTGAATATAACTCGACACTATCTTTCTATTTGTAAACAGATATTTTCTATCACCCGATATTTCTGATATATCCTAGCTGCTTTAAAATGCTTTACGACTTCGTCAAACCAGACGCACTTTTTCGAGTTCTCCTTCTGAATAGGGCTTTTGTGTGAGTTGTGTGATTTTTACGTTTTCCATCAAGTTGGGTTAACTAGAAAAGCTTCCAGTTTCTTGATCGAAGCGCACTGTACCATATACTTTTCAAGTTTGCCGATAGGCACAGAGTTCAATTATGACTTTTAAGTCTTTCGACCACAAAAGTCAAAAATCGCCGCTATAGTTTGAACTCAATTGAAAAAGTTGAAAAACATATTAAAAACTATAGTTCGAGCGGAAAGATCCAAGGTCATATTTAATGCTGATTGACTAACTTAATTGGCATAGAAAATTGGACGTTGATTTTCAGTTGAGCTGAAATTAACTTACACGTGCCATCCCTGTTCTCGTTCACATGCACTGTCATTGCGTACTACTGAGTTTAATTTGCTTTTCTGCTTATTTCCATCAACAACGATGCCAATAAAAACTGTGCAAATTTTGTTTTACTGAGCGACAATCTCAATCAATACGTGACGGAAGGTTACTCGCGTAGGCATCTATAAAACCATGGTTATGATATAATTCAGCTTCGGATGTGCTTCGTCATTGAGTATGCCAGGCATTTTTAGGAGTGATCGAATTCTCGAGAAGCACCATCTTGCGTATCTCACCCTGGATATGAGTGTCACGTAAATTGAAGTCTCATATACGTACCTTAATCCAAGCTTACGGGATTTTCGCTAGACATATGGTAAATTAAACATTTTCTAGAGTTTCAAGTCCTCCCAATTAGTGTCGGACAGCGACTAGGTAATGTTAAGAACTTGTTTTCGATGCTTCTGAAAGTCAATACGTATAAAAAGTGAAAAAGAAGGAAAAGAAGGATTTTAGGAGAAAAGAAGGACGAAGAAGGACATTATGAAAAAAGAAGAAAAGAAGGAGCTCTGCGAGGCCTGTTGAAATGAAACAGATTAAGTATAAAAAAAATAAGAAGGAAAAGACTTTTGTCCACAGGTGTAGCTTGAAGATGAACACATTGGAAATTCCTAAAAACAAATAATTTTGAAATACTACTTTTACGAGGCAAGAAGCAGTAGAAATACTTTTATTTTAACATGTTCAATCGAAAACATCAATAGTTCTAAGTAATAATCAGTACAATATGAATAAATCTGATTAAAAATCTTAAAAAAATAATGAAATTTAACGTTATAATTATGATTGAAAGTTTCAACTATAGTTGATAGTTATAACTCGATTAGCTTTTCGATCGAAAAGTTGATTAGTTGTAATTAAAAACTTACAGTTCAGGTTATAACTGATCCAGTTTTAACTTCCACACTGATGTAGATTTACTACAATCAATATTTCACACAATGACAAATCCAAAACCATTTATAATCATGTTAAGCAATATAATAAAACATAAATCCTACATATCCATATTACTTTGTAGTCGGTCTTTCGTCTTCTTAAAAGCGAGTGATGAGCTCACGCTTTGAAACTATATCCATTAGACTCTAAATGCAAATGTAATCTTGTTCACACAACAGTACAATGTGTAGGGATAAGCGCTCAGCCATTTGATGAATAATCTCGAATGTGAAAGTAATCAAGAGACCATGTACCAATCAAATTCCAGTCTGATACTAAATCAATGAAGAAATTATTTTGTTTGTTGATTGGTGAAAAAATTTGGCGTTCCTTGATTTCAGTTACCACAAAACGCACTTAATGAAATTATTTTTCTTTCTAAAAGTTCAAAGGTGCACCAGTGATACATACTCGATTCATGTCTTTAATGTGGATGATATATCAGACGCATATGTCAATAAACGTCTTGTTACAAGTCAAAATTTTAGACAAGATTCAGGATGGGTAGATGTTAGTAAAGACATGATCAATGGTTCAAATAACTTTATATTCACAACATATAACGGCGGCAGTGCATACAGTTGGGGTTTTGAAATCAAGAAGAATGGTGATATTATTTTTTCTGAAAAAGCAGGCAACGCTAATGTAGATGGTAGTGGTGCAAATAATAATGATGTATCTCAAACATATCGATATGTTTATAACAAGACAATTCTGATTGATACCACTTATTGTCCTCCGAAAATTTCAAACGGTAAGTGTTTCAGTTAACTTGTATGCATAAGTGCTACCGATCTTCAGATAGAAACAGCAGCTTTTGAAAGTTTCGCATTTCATCCTTTGAGGACCAGGAGTCCAAAAATGACCCACCTATTTTTCAGCAAAAAAAAGTATTTATTTCACACTAAACAATTAAATATGGAAGGTCATAAAATATTACATTTATCATCTCATACTTTTCTTTTCTTGCTTCCTTTTCAAATGGTAATTCTTGTCAAATATCGTTTCATCTTGTTACCCAGTCAAATGTGAAAGTCAGAGAAACGCGTGTACTTGCAAAAAATTTCTTAAAACACGCATCGACATGCAAAATATTTTTTAAATCATTATAGGCCATGCATTATCATGCAAGTTATATGAAATATTTTCACTTTTTGCGTGTAAATACAAAATATGAATACACGCGTGGAGTTGCATTTCGTAAGTACATGGATCGAAATGCAAATTTTGAAATTGTTTAGTAAAACATGCAGGATTGTGCGTGAAATCTACTTATGCAGATACTCGCATGCGATTCTCTCGCATGTTCATACAAAACATATATCTTGCATGAAAACGCTAGAACATTATCTGCATGTACTTGCATAATAGCGAAATATTCTCGAAATTTTGTGTGTCAACGCAAAAGAAGTGTATTTATGAAAGCTAATACTGAATCGATTCTGCGTTGACATGCGAAATTTTACTACCTTATATTCTACATGCTGCTTCTTGCAAGAATTTAGTTTTTCTATCAAAGCGTATTTATTTATTTTCCATAAAATTTGTCACAATTTTCTTATAACTATATTATATTTACTTGAAAAACTCCACTTTTTATAATTCTTTATTATTGTTAGACTCAAGTGTGAAAGAAATAAAATCAGACTTTTTTGATTGATTAATTACAATCGTTAAACTTAGTTTTTTAAATTTAAAATCAATTGATTTCAAATTTAAAAATTAAAAAAAAATAAAAATATCTGATTTCAGATGTTTCATCCTTGAATTAATATTTTGAACAGCAGAGATTAAAAATTTGATCATACATTTTTCCTTCTGATATTCTTAGTTAAATTAATTTTATTTTGATTAAACTGATTTTTTTTATTTAATTTTGATTCTAATCATAAAAAATCTATTTTTCCCCCTTAGTTAGATTTTATGCACATGTATAAATAGCACTTATCGGATGATCATTATAAACTCATTTTTGATTGTATTTTCTAATGTAAGTAAATGGTTGAATGGTGTAACAGTTCGTCTTATAAAATAAAGTAAGTATGTTCGAATCTTATCTCTGGAAAAAAATACTTCTGCGTGTTCATGCATGTTCGCAATATGTATTTCATTTTTGGATTATTACAATATTGTCATGCACGTCCTCGCAAGGGAAAATACAGAGCGTGTAGATGCACAAACTTTCTTGCATGCAACCACGAATATAGTAAACTGTGTGACGCGTCTACATGTATGATATATCATAATGATGCATGCGTGTACATATAACGATAATACTGCATTTACATGCGTTTTTCAGACTTCTACGTTTCACTGGGTACTAGAGTATAATGAAACCATGGTTTCTATCGTCTGTTTTGATCATTTTTTTTTTATATGAGAAGATGGAATAATAATCTCACACTATCAGAATGAACCGAGAACATCAACCTTCCTTTAGAATGGAAAGAGATATGGATTAATGTGAATTCATTGAATTAATAATTAATAATTACGTCCACACGTTCCTTAGATTAATAGAGTATGTTAAAGTGTATTCGCTGAGTTCATTTGATTAAGATTGGTGAACTCGTCAAAATAGCTCAGTTGGAAGAGCATAGTTCGCGATAGACTAGGCCCTGGGTTCGATTCCCAGTTTCCGCATTCAAGTGTGTTCATATATATGAGTGAATTAAATGAATGGTGAGAACAATTACCTGAATCAAATAAGATAGTTATCAGGAACCTTTCACAGTATGAAAACATCAATCATAGGCGGGAATCTAGGTTGATGTTGTCGGTTCATTCTGACAGCGTGAAATTATCAATCGATTTTCTCATACAATTTTATGACTATTCGCTTATATTAGACATTGAACTCGAGCAGAAATACATGTCAGGAGGCTACTCACAAAGTTCAACAGACTATTATTAGTCTTAACACTACTACTAAGGGCATATTGTTCGTTCTTATGACGTGGAGCGTCTACCAAACTTATTCGTATATTCATATTAAACCATATGCTTAGTCTATTGTTCAATAAGTAGAAAAACTGTACTCTAAATAAGTTGATTTTCTACCAACTTTCAAAAGTTTCATATTTTTCTCATGAAACCTAACGTTGTTCCTCAAGTAACAGTAGATTCCATACACGTTGCAGATCATCTTTTATATAACCATGACATGAAATTTACCAATCATATGTGTTAGTAAACTGGAATATAATCGAACATCATGAAAGTTGAACTTCATCTTTTACAAAAGTCGGTGAAAATTATAAGGAAAATAATAATTTCTTCTTAGTTCATATTTTGGTCTATGGACATTCAGTAAGAATAATGATTTCTTAGAGAATATGTCTAATCTTGAAAATGTCTTGTAACTATATATTTGTTTCATATGCTCGTTTTCTAGTGATGAACAGTGTGTCATCAGAAAACTTTGCTCGTTACTGACAAGAGAAGATCGATTTAGAGTTATCATATACACTTCTATCAAATTGATGTAAAATAGAAATTGTTGATGGTTTTGTAGAAACATTTTTCAAAAAATGTATGCAAGAAGATGTAAGATAGAAATATCAATTGAAACATTGGAATATCTGATATAGTAAATTAGAATCTAATCTTTATTTATAAATTCATAATGAAGCTTTTAGAGTTTTCACCTAATTTTTTCTTTGAGGTTAAATATCATTCTCGTATATGTTCTAGTTTATTTTGATCTTTAACCCAATCAATTATACTATTGTCTAGAATAAGAACAAAAGAAGAAAATAAAGAGTTTAACACTTAGTTTTCTCCACATAAATTATTAGTCTTTATTAAAATACATGAACGCACATTATTTATATGAACTATTATTACTCATACTATTAAAATTTACTCTTCATCCAAATAATTCTGTAAGAAATAGAGAAAAATTATAATTAAAAAAAGAGATATAAAAATCTGATTGTACAGATCTAACCTTTCAATACTTACTATTTCTTTCATAGGCACTTTCAAGATGATACAATCGCAATACTTCTCGGCCTTAACCATCAATAGTCCAATGTTTTGTCGTACAATTTCCTGTACAATTCCAGATACCTATTATGAAGCGATTGCAATCAATGTAAACATCACTGGACGTTATACTATACAGTCCAATAGCACCCTAGATACACATGGCTATATATACAATAGCAGTTTCAATCCTAATTCTGTAACTCAAAATTTACTATCAGAAGATGGTAATGCTGCAGGAAACTATCAGTTTCAACTAAGAATCATATTGCAAGCTACAACAAAGTATATTTTGGTAGCAACAACATATTGGGGGAATGTACTAGGGCAATTCTCTATCATTGCAAATGGCCCTGATATCGTTAATTTTACCCGATTAAATATGTCAAGTAAGAAAAGGAGTTATATGATCATAATTTTGTGAATTAAACGTGCCAGTCATTGATAGATGAATATAATGAATCGTATAGAATACTAAATGTTCTACGATCAAAATAATGTAGTAACACTATCGTGAAAGTGTTTGTTATAGTGAGTTACAAATCATAATGAACTTTGTTATCAGTCATTAAATATAAATGTTGAAAAATAATAATTAATATCGTCTAGAATTAAAAAGAATGAAGAAAATAGAGAGCTGAGAACTTGATTTCTTCCAAATAAATTATTATTCTTTATTAAAATACATAATCCAACATCAGTTATATGAACAATTAACTTTCATACTTTTTAAATTCTTTCTTATTACTAGCGATGCGCAGTTTCATTGAATACTGATCACATCGGTGACAGTGCCATCTTGGTGCTAGTGATCATTGACACCGAGTGCCAATGAAGCATTCATGACCAGCTCATAAGTGTTCAATAAAGCACTGGTGAATTCAGGGAAACGACAATGTTAGTGACACAATGTTACACCGACACTGGTATACACTGACATCGATGTTTACTGATTCTCAAAAATATTTTAAAATTGAGTGATCAATGCTTTTGAAGTATTAAATGAGTTTCATACAAGTATATCGCTTTCGAATAAGTATGTCTCAACGATTTTTTTTATTAGAAGATTATGCATAGTGCCAGTCGGAATTGAATATTCTACTTATAGCTGCTAGAAAATGTTGCATATACGGACAGATTACAATGCGTGATATACATATCATGATATAGATTAGTATATTACATAAAATAAATTTTAAGCGAATACCATCGTCATGATTATGAGATGGATGATAGTTATCTACGAAATAGAAATTTCGAAGTTTGCCTGCAACTGGTAGATGATCCTTTAGACGCAAATGTATTATCAGTACTCTTCTTATAGAATTAAAAGAGTTTATTCTGTTCATAGTTATTTTTCTTGATAATAAGTAAATAGTAGTGTATTGATATTGAACTTTTTAGAGAAAAAAGAAACTCAATATTATGTGTGATAAGTATGCAAAAATTGAAAGGACGGAAGGACGTTTTAAAACGTTTTAGCCCAATTAAAAAGGCAAGGTACATTTGAATAAAACTTTTAGCAAGCGTTTGCCTTTCTCATAGTAGTCATCCCTAAAACTTCCAGCCTGATTGGTTAATCTTTTCCTTTACTTCTTCAATCCAATACCTACCATAAAAAATAGGCAAAAACAGACCTCAGAATAAATGATGTGGACTTTCGTTCTCTGATATTTGATTGAGACCTATAACTATTTTTTAGGATAGCTACCAATGACTAAGACCTGCAAAACCATAAACAGTAGAGGGTGCGGAAAAATTGCCTTCTTAACAACGTGAAGTACACAGTGTGCTATATGTGGGTAAAGGTACCTAAAACTGACTCTTGTAGACCTTCATTCTCTACTATTTGATTCAGATCGAGAGGCATTTTTTCAGGGTAGCTAGCAATCACTCAAACCTACAAAACTGCAATGACAAGAGGATACGAAAAACCTGTCGTCTTAAGAACATGAAATACAGTGTGTTATATACGACTAAAGGTGCCTTAGACTGACCCTTGGGAATCTTGGCTGCTGCTATTTTATTCTGCCGCTTAGTTTATTTTAGTGTGAACAACAATTATTCAAATGTAACAAATTTCAGAAATCATTATATATACAGAATTATTGATTTTTTCGTATGTATGGGATACAATTGGCAATGCTTTGATCGCTATAGTTATGTGTATTTACGGATGGCCATGGAAGATAGTCTTGTGCGAAACCTAAAGATTTGGATGTGTCGAACGCACCTATAATTCTTATGAGATATTTTATGTTACTGTTCGCGAAAGTATTTTCACGTAGTTATCAGCTATCTTCCCTAGATAAAATGTGAATCAAACCAAATCTGGAGTTCATTTTCCCTAGAATACGAACACTAGTATTCTACGCTCTCCGTTGTATTGACTCATCATCAATCCATGAACACCTCTATTCTTCTCAGTCACTAACCACATACGATCAATAGTCACAAAAAATGCTATTCTTCAAACTATATTCACACATTCGTACTGTCTTTCAAAGCTAATCTTGACTAACACTATCATGTAAGTTTTGTAAAAACCTGTAAAAACGATAATCAGTCGCCGAGAAAAATTCATAGACTATCCTAATAATTTCTCACATCACATCTTACATAAAGTGAACGTACATGACCCTTTGATAATGTATGGTTTCTGCAATTCATTACCACATTATTATTTCGACTTTTGCTAAAACAGATATTCCCAGATCTAGACCAAATAGTGAAAAACGAAGTTCTAGAAGGATGAGTCCAAGGTACCATTATTCATATATAACACACAGTATATTTCATGTTGTTAAAGCGGCAGGTTTTTCGCACACTCTTGTCTATGCGATTTTGTAGGTCTGAGTGATTGCTACCTACACTGAAAAAGTAGTTCCGGTTCTGAATGAAATAACAGAGAGCGAAAGTCAACACCATTTACTCTGAGATCCGTTTTTGCCAATTTTTTCATGCTAGATATTGCATTGAAGAAGGAATGGAAAAGTTTAACCGATCAAGCTGGAAGTGTTATGGATAATTACTATGACTAAGGCAAACGCTTGCTGAAAGATTTATTCAAATGTACTCTGACTTTTTAATTGGACCAAAATATCCCTACTCATGTTCTCAAAATTGCCAAGGTTAGGGCGATTTTAGCGCAATACCTCGGCCGATTAATCGAAAGGTTAATCGTGATTTTTCATGCTTATCAACTACTATGTGATTAATCACGATTTCGAAAATAGCACCGATCGATCCCGATTAACTACATGATTAATCGGCTGAAGCATCGCGTTAAAATCGTTCAAACCTTGGCGATTTTGACCACATACGTAAAACGTCCCACAACCTTTGACTGTAATCTTCTAATAAAGAAATCTCGTTGAGACATACTCATTCGAAAGCGATATACTTCTAAAAAACTAATCTAATATCCAAAAGTATTGATCAGTCAATCTTAAAATATTTTTTGAGAATCAGTAAACATCAGTGTCAGTTTACACCAATGTCGGTGTAACACTGTATCACTGACATTGTCGTTTCCTGAATTCAGCAGTGCTTTATTAAACACTGATGAGCTGGTCATCAATGCTACAGTGACATTCAATGTCAGTGATCACTGACACAGAGATTGCATTGTCAACGACGTCATCAGTGTTCACTGAATGTCACTGTCGGTGATAACTGTGTCAGTATTCCAGTGCCATCCCTCAAACTGCACATCACTAGTTCAGACTGTATGGCGAAAATTTCGAAATACTAAACTACACATTCATTTTGGACCACCCGATAGTAATCAAATTTCATATAGATAATATCTCAGCGAAGCAACTATTGTGTTGATTAATTTATAAAAAAATGTCAGGATTCTTTTATCATAGTTACCACAAAATACACTTAACGAAATTTTTTTTTCTTCTAACAGATCAAGGGTGCACCAATGATACATATGCGATTCATGTCTTTAATGTGGATGATGTATCAGACGCATATGTCAATAAACGTCTTGTTATAAGTCAAAATTTGGGACAAGATTCAGGATGGATAGATGTTAGTAAAGATATAACTAATGGTTCAAATAACTTTATATTCACAACATATAATGGTGGTGGTGCATACAGTTGGGGTTTCGAAATCCAGAAGAGTGGTGGTATTATTT
Source organism: Macrotrachela quadricornifera (assembly GCA_022393335.1). NCBI lineage: Eukaryota > Metazoa > Rotifera > Eurotatoria > Philodinida > Philodinidae > Macrotrachela > Macrotrachela quadricornifera. The sequence goes on along the minus strand of JAJEKB010020807.1, from coordinate 124,458 downwards.
GTTCTGAAAAAGCAGGCAACATATATGTAGATGGTGGTGGTGCCAATAATAATGATCAGTCTCAAACGAATCGATATGTTTATAGCAAGACAATTTTGATTGATACCGCTTATTGTCCTCCGAAAATTTCAAACAGTAAGTGTTTGAGTTGACTTCTATATGTAAGTGCTACCGATCTTCAGATAGAAGCAGCAGCTTTTCAAAGTTTCGCATTTCATCCTCTGAGGTTAGAGGTCCAAAAATGGCCCACATTTTTTCAGCGAAGAAAACAGTGTTCATCTCACATTAAACAATTAAATATGTAAGATCGTTAAGGTTATAAACAACTACATTTATCATCTCAAATTTTTCTTTTCTTTCTTCCTTTCTAATGTTAATTCTTGTTAAATATCGTTTCATCTTGTTACTAGAGTATAATGAAACCATGATTTCTATCGTCTGTTTTGACCTTTTTTTTTGGTATAAGAAGATCGAATAATAATCTCCCACCGTCAGAATGAACGGACAACATCAACCTGGCTTTACAAAGGAAAAGGATATGGATTAATGTGAATTCATTGAATTAATAACCAATAATCACCTCCACATGTTCTTGACACTGATACAGTATGTTAAAGTGTATTCACTGGGTTCATTTGATTGGGATTGATGAACTCATCCAAATCGTTCAGTTAGAAGAGTATAGTTCGCGATAGACTTGACCCCGGGTTCGATTCTCAGTTTCGGCATTCAAGTTTGTTGATATATATGAGTGAACTAAATGAATGGTAAGAATAATTATCTGAATCATATAAGATAGTTATCAGGAACCTTGCACAATATGAAAATATCAACCATAGGTGGGACTCCAGGTTGATGTTGTCGGTTCAATTGGGCAGTGTGAGATTATCATTCGATTTTCTCATACAATTTTATGACTCTTGACTTACATCAGACATTGAACTCGAGCAGAAATACATGTCACGAGGCTACTCACAAAGTTCAACAGACTATTTTTAGTCTTTACACTACTAGTAAGGGCATATTATTGGTTGTTTAGACGTAGAGTGTCTACCAAACTTATTCGCATATTCACATTAAACCATATGCTTGAGAGGTGTTACAGATCCAAGAAATCGGGGATCTTGGAGATCTCTTGAATGATCTTCTCTATACAAGCATATTCACCCTACGTATATACTACACGTAGCTAATATAGTCTTTCAATCTAACACAGATACCGGACCTCCCAACAGATCTCTTAGAGAGATGCTCCGTGTCGTTCTTTTTGCCCTCACCCTCATCGACAAAGATCCCTATGACTATGTTTTCGCCCTCATCATGAAAAAAAATTTTTACCACGAGATGCAAATTCTTGAAATGCGGCGTCTCTCTCGGAGATCTGGCCGAAGATACGGCATCTCTAGTAGAGATAAAGGGGGAAAGGGACATTTCGCACCACTTTTTCATTACGATCTCGTGTAGAAGATGTTCGTTACGATTTCCAGACATAAGAAAAAAGACAGGGTGTTCGGAATTAAGTATACGGGAGTTCGGAATGACGAAATCAATAAAAAAATTGAAAAATCAGGGTGTTCGTAATGGAAGGTATCCAGAAGGTCGTAACGAACATCAACAGTTGCTTTCTTAGAGATAAAATCCTGAAATTTGACTGGAGTTCGGAATGAAAATTACCGGAAGATTGTAATAATAAAAACAGGAAGATCATACTGGAATTTAAGGCAAATAAGTGTAGCGAATATTTGGAGATCGTAGTGAAGAAGACAGGGAGTTCGGAACTGTGCATTTATATTTGCTCTTCTTTGAGAAATGCTAAGTGACTTACCTGTTTTTCATATATTCTTGATTATAAAAAAGAAAGAAAAAACTTTATAAGCGTTACAAACGTCAGAATAAATCTGTTACGATCTCCAGGTGAATTAGTTATTGACACCCGGTCAGTTTCATGATGATCATTTGACCTTTTTCATAAAAAATACCTTACGAGTTACATTCCGAACACTCGATCATTTTTCAT
>JAJEKB010020807.1:104097-122041 GCA_022393335.1 Macrotrachela quadricornifera | reverse complement strand
GGCGCTTTGTTAAGTATCATTATTGATTTGAACAAAAAAATGTTTACTTTTTTACAGATAGGAAGAAAAAACAATATACTTGACAAAAGATCCCTCTAGACATGTCTTTATCAATATGATGCTTGAACATACCTCTATCATTGATAAAAAAATCAGCTCGTTTGCTTGAGCCGTAAAGGAGATATTCAATTTGTTTTTCGACAAAATGACTTTTCAAGAGTGTCCAAAAATTACACAACGGAGAAAAAATTGATTATCTCCATTACGGTTCGAGCAAATGGGCTGATTCTTTTATCAATAATAGAGGCATATCGAAGCTTCAGGTTCATAAAGATATGCTTAGAGAAATTCTTCATTAATTATATTGGTTTTTTTTCTTATCTGTGAAAAAGTAAACATTTTTTTGTTGAAGTCATTTGTGGTACTTAACAAAGGTTTTCTCTAACCTTGTCCGTATGGATTTAAAGTGTAAATATGCCGCTATTATGAGTAAAAAAATCAGTTTGTTTGATTGAGCTGTAGCCTAAATATTCAATTTTTTCTTGGTAAGGTGGCTTTTGGCTCACCCTATTCCTATTTGTGAAAAAATAAATTTTTTTTTGTCCAAACCAATAATGATACTTAGCAAAGCGTCTCTCTAGACATGTCTTTATGGATATAAACTTTGAACATGCCTCTATCATTGATAAAAAAATCAGTTCGTTTGCTCGAGCCGTAAGGGAGATATTCAATTTTTTTTTTGGTAAGTGACTTTTCAAACACCCTGTATATACGAGTAATCGAGATCTATATATGCACTTGTTATAATTGTGACATAATTAAACTTTCAAAAATGACTATTAAAAATAGAATCTATGATATATTTATTCTGCATTGAAATATATTATCGTCTTTTTTCTTCGAAACATTCAAGTGAAGAAATTCTATAAGCTTAATTTTGTTTTAATTAAATCATTATACTTTATGTTTCTACTATATTATGTCAATCATAAAATGACAAGTAATGAATATTGTATGTATATCGAAATAACTTCCTATACAATATGTGCAATATACTTAATAATCTGATATTTATTTGCTTTCTCAAATCTTGACAAACAATAGTTATTGAAATTTTATTATTCATTATAGCTTCCATTTCTATAATATTTTTGGATACAGTTGACTTTTATTCAATTCATATTAGTTGAAACAATAAGATTCGAGAATCAATTCAATGAAATTTGATATAATCAAATATCATGAAATTTGAACTTCATCTTTTACAAAAGTCAGTGAAAATTATAAGGAAAATAATAATTTTTTCTTATCTCATATTCTAGTCTATACATATTAAGTAAGAATAATGATTTGTTATAGAATATATCTAATCTTGCAATGTCTTATAACTATATATTTGTTTTGAATGCTCGTTTTCTAGTGATGAACAGTGTATCAATAGAAAACTTTGCTCGTTACTGACAAGAGAAGATCCATTTAGAGTTATCATATATACTTCTATCAAGTTGATGTAAAATAAAAATTGTTGATTGTTTCGCAGAAACATTCTCCAAAAACTGTATGCAAGTAGATGTAAGATAGAAATACCAATTGAAACATTGCAATATCTGACATAGTATATTAGAAACTAATTTTTATTTATAAATTCACAATGAAGTTTTTAGAGCTTTCATCTAAATTTCTCTTCAAGGCCAAATACCATTCTCGTAGATGTTCTAGTTTATCTTGATCTTTAATCCAATCAATTATACTATTGTCTAGAATTAAAAAGAATGAAGAAAATAAAGAGTTCAAAACTTAGTTTTCTCCATATAAACTATTAGTCTTTATTAAGATACATAATTGAACATCAGTTATATGAACAATTATGTCTCATACTAATAAAATTCTCTCTTCGTCCAAGCAATTCTGTAAGAAATAGACCAAAAACTATTATGCAAAAAAGAAATATAAAAATCTTATTATATAGATTTAACTTCTCAATATTTACTATTTCTTTCATAGGTACTTTCGAGATGATACAATCGCAATACTTCTCAGCCTTGACCATCAACAGTCCAATATTTTGTCGTACAACTTCCTGCACATATCCAGATACCTATTATGAAACGATTGCAATCAATGTAAACATCACTGGACGTTATATTATACAGTCCAATAGTACTCGAGATACATATGGTTATATATACAATAGCAGTTTCAACCCTGCTTTTATAACTCAAAATTTACTATCAGAAGATGATGAAGGTGCAGACAATCATCAATTTCAACTTATAATCACGCTGCAAGCTAGAAGAAAGTATATTTTAGTAGCAACAACATATTTGGCGAATATACTAGGACAATTCTCTATCATTGCAAATGGCCCTGGTTCCATTAATTTTACTCGGTTCAATATGTCAAGTAAGAAAAGGAGTTATATGATCATAATTTTGCGAATTAAACGTGTCAGCCATTGATAGAACAATATAATGAATCGTATAGAGTACTAGATGTTCTATGATCAAAATAATGTAGTAACACTACAGTGAAAGTGTTTGTTATAGTGAGTTAGAAATAATAGTGAACTTTGTTATTAGTCATTAGACATAAATGTTGAAAAATAATAATTAATATCGTCTAGAATTAAAAAGAATGAAGAAAATAGAGAGCTGAGAACTTGATTTCTGCCACATAAATTATTAGTCTTTATTAAAATATATAATCGAACATCAGTTATGGGAACTATTATTAATCATACTATTAAAATTCTTTCTTATCACAAGCAACTCTGTAAGAGATAGAGAAAAACTATTATGTAAAAAAAGAAATATAAAAATCTTATTATATAGATTTAACGTCTCAATATTTACTATTTCTTTAGTAGACACTTCGTTCGTCGTACAATCGCAATACTTCTCGGCTTTGACCATCAATAGTTCAATGTTTTGTCGTACACCTTCCTGTACAGTTCCAAATACCTTTTTTGAAGCGATTGCAATCAATGTAAACATCACTGGACGTTATATTATACAGTCCAATAGTACTCGAGATACATATGGTTATATATACAATAACAGTTTCAATCCTAGTTCTGTAACTCAAAATTTACTATTAGCAGATAACGATGCTGCAGGAAATTATCAGTTTCAACTCAGAATCACGTTGCAAGCTACAACAAAGTATATTTTGGTAACAACAACATATTCGGCGAATGTACTAGGACAATTCTCCATCATTGCAAATGGCCCTGGTTTCGTTAATTTTACCCTATTAAATATGTCAAGTAAGAAAAGGAGTTATATGACTATAGTTTTGTGAATTAAACGTGTCAATCATTGATAGATGAATATAATGAATCGTATAGAATACTAAATGTTCTATGATCAAAATAATGTAGTAACACTATCGTGAAAGTGTTTGTTATAGTGAGTCACAAATCATAATGAACTTTGTTATCAGTCATTAAATATAAATGTTGAAAACTAATAATTAATATTGTCTAGAATTAAAAAGAATGAAGAAAATAGAGAGCTGAGAACTTGATTTCTGCCACATAAATTATTATTCTTTATTGAAATACATAAACGAACATCAGTTATATGAACGATTATCTTTCACATTATTAAAATGTTTTCTTATCACAAGCAATTCTATAAGAGATAGAGAAAAACTATTATGTAAAAAAAGAAATATAAAAATCTTATTATATAGATTTAACGTCTCAATATTTACTATTTTTTTAATAGACGCTTTGTTCCCCGTACAATCGCAATACTTCTCAGCCTTAACCATCAATAGTCCAATGTTCTGTCGTACAACTTCCTGTACAATTCCAGATACCTTTTTTGAAGCGATTGCAATCAATGTAAACACTACTGCACGTTATACTATAGAGTCCAATTGCACCCTAGATACATATGCTTATATATACAATAACAGTTTCTATCCTAATTCTATGACTCAAAATTTACTATCAGAGGATGATGAAGGTGCAGACAATAATCAATTCAGACTCAGAATCATATTGCAAGCTACAACAAAGTATATTTTAGTAGCGACAACATATTGGGCAAATCAACTCGGACAATTCTCTATCATTGCAAATGGCCCTGGTTTCGTTAATTTTACCCGGTTAAATATATCAAGTAAGAAAACGAGTTATATGATCATAATTTTGTGAATTAAACGTGTCAATCATTGATAGAACAATATAATGAACCGTACAGAATATTAGATGTTCTATGATCAAAATAATGTAGTAACACTACAGTGAAAGTGTTTGTTATAGTGAGTTACAAATCATAATGAACTTTGTTATTAGTCATTAGATATAAATGTTGGAAACTAATAATTAATATTGTCTAGAATTAAAAGGAATGAAGAAAATAGAGAGCTGAGAACTTGATTTTTTCCACATAAATTATTATTCTTCATTAAAATACATAATCCAATATGAGTTATATGAACTATTATGTCTTATACTATAAAAATTCTTTCTTATCATCAGAGATATGCAGTTTCAGTTTACTGATAACTGACGTCACTGATGGTGAGGTTCAGTGAACACTGATGACATCGGTAACAGTGATCAGTGACACCGAGCGTCACTGAGGCACTGATGAATTCAGGGGACCGACAATGTCAGCGACACATTGTCACACCGACACTTGTGTACACTGACATCGATTTTTACTGATTCTCAAAAATGTCGTAAGATTGAGTGATCAATGCTTTTGAAATATTAAATGAGTTTCGTAGAAGTATATAGCTTTCGAATGAGTATGGGTCAACGGTATTTTTTTTTATTAGAAGATTATGCATAGTGCCAGTCGGAACTCAATCTTCAAATTATATCCGTTACAAAATGTTGCATATACGGAGAGATTACAATGCGTGATACAGATATCATAATATAGATTAGCATATTACATGAAATAAATTTGAGGCGAATACCATCGTGATTATTATGACATGGATGATTGTTATATACGAAATAGAAAATTCTAAGTTTGCCTGTAACTTATACATGATCGTTTAGACGCAACTATATTATCACTACCCTTTTTATAGAACTAAAAGAGTTTATTCTGTTCATAGTTATTTTTCTTGATAAGAAATAGAAAGTATTGTGTTGATATTGAACTTTTTAAATAAAAACGAAACTCAATATTATGTTTGATAAGTATGCAAAAAATGAAAGGACGGGGACGTTTTAGGGACATTTTAGTTCAATTAAAAAGTCAAGATGCATTTGAATAAACCTTTCAGCAAACGTTTGCCTTAGTCACAGTAGTCATCCCTAAAACTTCCAGCCTGATCGGTTAAACTTTTCCTTTACTTCTTCAATCCAATACCTGGCATCAAAAAATAGGCAAAAACAGACCTCGGAGTAAATGATGTGGACTTTCGTTCTCTGTTATTTGATTCAGGCCCTGAGCTTTTTTTTCAAGGTAGCTAGCAATCACTTAGATCTACAAAATTGCAAGGACAAGAGAGTGCGAAAAACCTGTCCTCTTAACAACATGAAATACACAGTGTGTTATATACGAGTAAAGGTACCTTAGATTGCCTCTTGGAAATCTTGGCTCCTACTATTTTATTCCCTCGCCTAGTTTATTTTAGTGTGAACAACAATTATTCAAATATAATAAATTTCAGAAATCATTACCTATACAGAATTATTGGCTTTTTCGTATATATGGGATACAATTGGCAATGCTTTGATCGCTATAGTTATGTGTATTGGCGGATGGCCATGGAAGATAGTGTCTTGTGCGAAACCTGAAGATTTGGATTTGTCGAACGAACCTAGAATTCTTACGAGATATTCTTTTATGCTGCTGTTCGCCAAAGTATTTTCAGGTGGTTAACAGCTATCTTCTGTAGATAAAATGTAAATCAAACCAAATCTCGAGTTCATTTTCCTCAGAATGAGACCACCAGCATTTCACGCTCACCATTGTATTGACTCATCATCAATCCATGAACACATCTATTCTTCTCGGTCACTACCCGCATAGGGTGAATAGTCACAAAAAATGCTATTCCTCAAACTATATTGACACATTTGCATTGTCTTCCAAAGCTAATCTTGACGAACTCAATCATTTAAGTTTTCTAAAAGCGATCAACAGTCGTCGACAAAGATTGATAGACTATCCTAATAATTTCTCACATTACCTCTTACATAAAATGAATGTACATGACTCTTTAATTATCTATGGTTGCTACAATTCATGATAACATTATTATTTCGACTTTTGCTAAAACAGATATTCGCAGATCTGGATCAAGTAGTGAAAAACGAAGTTCTAGAAGGCTGAGTCGAAGGTACCATTATTCATATATAACACACTGTGTATTTCATGTTGTTAAGACGACAGGTTTTCCGCACTCTATTGTCTATGCGATTTTGTAGGTCTTAGTCATTGGTAGCTACTCTGAAAAATAGCTCTAGGTCTGAAACGAATAGCAGAGAATGAAAGTCCACATCATTTACTCTGAGGTCTATTTTTGCCTATTTTTTGATGCTAGGTATTGGATTGAAGAAGTAAAAGAAATGTTCAACCGATCAGGCTGGAAGTTTTAGGGATAACTACTATGGCTAAGGCAAACATTTGCTTAAAGTTTTATTCAAATGTACCTTGACTTTTTAATTGGACCAAAATGTCCCTACCCATGTCCTCAAAATTGCCAAAGTTTGGGCGATTTTAGTGCAATACCTCGGCCGATTAATGGTAAAGTTAATCGTGATTTTTCATGCTTATCAACTACTATGTGATTAATCACGATTTCGAAAATAGCACCGATCGATCCCGATTAATTATATGATTAATCGACTGAGGTATCTCGTTAAAATCGGTCAAATCTTGGCGATTTTGACCACATAGGTAAAACGTCCCTCGACCTTTGACTGTAATCTTCTAATAAAGAAATATCGTTGAGAGATACTCATTCGAGAGCGATATACTTTTAAGAAACTAATCTAATATCCAAAAGTATTGATCAGTCAATCTTAAAATATTTTTGAGAATCAGTAAACATCGGTGTTAGTTTACACCAATGTCGGTGTAACACTGCGTCACTGACATTGTCGGTTCCCTGAATTCATCGGTGCGTCAGTAAACATTGATGAGCTGGTCATCAATGCTTCAGTGACATTCGATGTCAGTGATTGCTGACACCGAGATGGCATTGTCAACGACGTCATCGGTGTTCACTGAATGTCACTGTGGGTGATAACTGTGTCAGTATTTCAGTGCCGTCCTTGAAACTGCGCATCACTAGTTCAGACCGTATGGCGAAAATTTCGAAATACTAAACTACACATTCATTTTGGACCATCCGATAGTAATCAAATTTCATATAGATAATATCTCAGCGAAGCAACTATTATACTGTCTAATTTATAAAAAATGTTAGGATCCTTTTATCATGGTTACCACAAAATACACTTAACGAAATTTTTTTTTTTCTAACAGATCAAGGGTGCACCAATGATACATATGCGATTCATGTCTTTAATGTGGATGATATATCAGACGCATATGTCAATAAACGTCTTGTGACAAGTCAAAATCTAGGACAAGATTCAGGATGGGTAGATGTTAGTAAGGATATAATTAATGGTTCAAATAACTTTCTACTCACAACATATAACGGTGATGGTGCATACAGTTGGGGTTTCGAAATCCAGAAGAGTGGTGTTATTATTTTTTCTGAAAAAGCAGGCAACGTATATGTAGATGGTGGTGGTGCAAATAATAATGATCTATCTCAAACAAATCGATATGTTTATAGCAAGACAATTTTGATTGATACCACTTATTGTCCTCCGAAAATTTCAAACAGTAAGTGTTTGAGTTGACTTCTATATGTAAGTGCTACCGATCTTCAGATAGAAGCAGCAGCTTTTCAAAGTTTCGCATTTCATCCTTTGAGGGCCAGAGGTCCAAAAATGGCCCACATTTTTTCAGCGAAGAAAACAGTGTTTATCTCACATTAAACAATTAAATATGTAACATCATTAAGGTCATAAACAACTACATTTATCATCTCAAACTTTTCTTTTCTTTCTTCCTTTCTAATGTTAATTCTTGTTAAATATCGTTTCATCTTGTTACTAGAGTATAATGAAACCATGATTTCTTATGTCTCTTTTGACCATTTTTTTGGTATGAGAAGATCGAATAATAATCTCACACTATCAGAATGAATCGACAACATCAACCTGGCTTTACAAAGGAAAGAGATATGGATTAATGTGAATTGATTGAATGAATAATCAATAATCACATTCACACGTTCCTTACACTGATACAGTATGTTAAAGTGAATTCATTGGGTTCATTTGATTAGGATTGATGAACTCGTCGAAATAGCTCAGTTGGAAGAGCATAGTTCGCGATAGACTAGACCTTGAGCTCGATTCCTAGTTTCGACATTCACGTTTGTTCATGTATATAAGTGAATAATGAGAATCATTACGTGAATCAAATAAGATAGTTATGAGGAACCTTGCACAGTATGAAAACATCAATCATATGTGGAAGTCCAGGTTGATGTTGTCGGTTCATTCTGACAGTGTGAGATTATCATTGGATTTTTTCATACAATTTTATGACTATTGACTTACATCAGATTCTGAACTCGAGCAGAAATACATATTACGAGGCTACTCACGACGTTCATCAGACTATTTTTAGTCTTAACACTACTAGTAAGTGCATATTGTTCGTTGTTTAGACGTAGAGCGTCTACCAAACTTATTCACATATCCATTTTAAACGATATATGCTTTGTCTACTGTTCAATAATTAGAAAAGCTGTATTCTAAATAAGTTGGTTTTCTACCAATCTTCAAAAGTTTCATATTTTTCTCATGAAACTTAACGTTTTTCCTCAAGTACCAGTAGATTTCATATCCGTTGCACATCATTTTTTATATAACCACGATATGAAATTCAACAATCATATGTGTTAGTAAACTGGATTATAATCGAATATCATGAAATTTGAACTTCATCTTTTACAAAAGTCAGTGAAAATTTTAAGGAAAATAATAATTTTTTCTTATCTCATATTCTAGTCTATACATATTAAGTAAGAATAATGATTTGTTATAGAATATATCTAATCTTGCAATGTCTTATAACTATATATTTGTTTTGAATGCTCATTTTCTAGTACTGAACAGTGTATCATTAGAAAACTTTGCTCGTTACTGACAAGAGAAAGATCCATTTAGAGTTATCATATATACTTCTATCAAGTTGATGTAAAATAAAAATTGTTGATTGTTTCGCAGAAACGTTTTCCAAATAATGTATGCAAGAAGATGTAAGATAGAAATACCAATTGAAACATTGTAATATCTGATATAGTAAATTAGAAACTAATTTTTATTTATAAATCCACAATGAAGCTTTTACAGCTTTCACCGAAATTTTTCTTCGAGGTCAAATATCATTCTCGTGGATGATCTACTTTATCTTAATCTTCAACCCAATCAATTATACTATTGTCTAGAATTAGAGATAATGAAGAAAATAAAGGGTTCAGAACTTAGTTTTCTCCATATATACTATTAATCTTTATTAAAATATATAATCGAACATCAGTTATATGAACACTTATGTCTCATACTATTAAAAGTCACTCTCTATACAAGCAATTCTGTAAAAAATAGAGAAAAACTATTATGCAAAAAAGAAATATAAAAATCTTATTATATAGATTTAACTTCTCAATATTTACTATTTCTTTCATAGGTACTTTCGAGATGATACAATCGCAATACTTCTCAGCCTTGACCATCAATAGTCCAATGTTTTGTCGTACAACTTCCTGTACAATTCCAGATACCTTTTTTGAAGCGATTGCAATCCATGTAGGCACCACTGGAAGTTATACTATACAGTCCAATAGCACCCTAGATACATATGCCTATATATACAATAGCAGTTTCAACCCTGCTTTTATAACTCAAAATTTACTATCAGAAGATGATGAAGGTGCAGACAATCATCAATTTCAACTTATAATCACGCTGCAAGCTAGAAGAAAGTATATTTTGGTAGCAACAACATATTGGGCGAATGTACTAGGACAATTTTCTATCATTGGAAATGGCCCAGGTTTCGTTAATTTTACCCGATTAAATATGTCAAGTAAGAAAAGGAGTTATATGATCATAATTTTGTGAATTAAACGTGTCAATCATTGATAGAACAATATAATGAATTGTGCAGAATATTAGATGTTCTATCATCAAAATAATTCAGTAACACTACAGTGAAAATGTTTGGTATAGTGAGTTACAAATCATCGTGAAGTTTATTATTAGTCATCAGATATAAATATTCAGAAACAATAATTACTATTATTTGATTTTTTGAATGATGAAACTTAAGAAAAAATTATTTCATCGATTCATATTGTTATTATCTGAGAAAAGCTTTCTTTTTGTTTAATCTAAAATGTTGAAATTTTCATTGAGTATATCACGTTGAATATTAAATATAAAAACTGACTAAAATCAATTTTTATGGTCTAATTTGATGAGTACAAAATATAAGAACTTTGTTTTGACTTAATAGCAATTTCATTTCATTTTTGCATAGTAGAATTGTAATTTTATTATTCAAAATGAAGTTTCAGGTTTACATATAAACAAACTCCTTATGATTTTAAAAATTCATACTAGGAAATAACTGATCTTTAATAATTTGCATTAAGTAGAACACTTTATCTCTGAAATATTTACACGTATCAATAATGTGAAGACAAAAAATAGTTGATGTGGATTATATCTTTGTTTTATACGAATTGAAAGGTATTTATATTCCTTTCACAATCTAATAATGTAAGTCTACAATCCATCTATGTTGATACAACTCGATCAAAATCATATTTTCTTATTTACATGATTATTATTTATTAATTGAATTATCAACATATAAGAATATTGTAAGAAATATAAAAGAGAGGGCAATCTTGGAGAGGCAGAATGTAAATAAACATGTATAGTTTTATGAAAGAATAAATAATACATTTAAAAGAATAGAACACCAAAAAATAATTGAGAAACTTATCGATTCAGATGATACCATATTAAAATTGAATTAAGCATAGACTAATTAGATGTGAGTCATATTGGAATAGAATTTTGTCTGAATGTACTATGTCTTCTGCTCAATACACTGATTAAATCAGCTAGAATAATATTTAACAAAGTACTATATAAGGAAAAATGAAATTTTATTGATAAAATCATCTTCCTATTTTAATTGTAAACATTGATGCTTTTTTTATCGTATGTGACTAGCCAATACATCGCAATCTGGTGTGAAATCACAATATTCAACAGCTTTGACCGTTCATAGTCCAATATATTGTCGTCTAGACCATTGTTATTTCCCAAATAGATATTTTGAAGCCATTGAAATCGACGTATTCACCACGGGACTCTATAATATTACGACCAGTAATGTGCTAGATACATATGGCTATATATACAATAACAGTTTCAATCCTTATTCTATAAGACAAAATTTACTATCAGAAGATGATAATAGCGGTATAGCTCATGGACAGTTCAAAATCACAATCACACTGCAAGCTACAACAAAGTATATTTTGGTTGTAACAACATATTACCCATATGCAATAGGGGAATTTTCAGTCATTGCAAGTGGTCCAGATTTTGTTAATTTTACTCGATTAAATATATCAAGTAAGACAATGAGTTATATATGCTATAATTCTTAAATTAAATAAGTCATTCATCGATATAAAAATCTAATGAATTGCAGAGACTATTGAATGTTCAATCATTAAAATAACTCAGTAATACTACAGTAAAAATGTTCTTTATAGTGAGTCTCTAACATAATGGAGTTTATTATTAGTCATAAGATATAAATGTTCAAAAATAATAATAATTACTATTATTTTATTTGATTAATATTCAAATCTCTCTCATAACTCACAATAATATTTTAATATCATTTATTGAATGATGAACCATAAGAAAAAAATCAATTCATCTTTTTATAACGTTATTTTTCAAGAAAAAGTTGTTTTTTTATTTAATTTAATATGTCGAAATTTTTATTGAATATATCACATTGAATACTAGATATAAAAACTAAATCAAATCAAATTCTTTTTTTATTTGATTAGTTCAAGTAAACGAAAATTTTTTTCTCATCTATTAGCAGTTTAAGTTTTATTTTTTGTCCGTAGTTAGTTTCGATGAAGGGACTACATCCCACTGATTATTATTTTCCATTCTATTTTTTAATACATGTGGATTAATGCACAAGACATCTCTCATTTATTTGTTGTTTGTTGGATATAATAACATTAGATCAATGTAAGAATACGAATGATGATATGATTCGAGAAAATATTCTATTATTCAGGCTAAAATTTAAGATTTACATATAACTACTGTCGATGCTAGAGTCAAAAAGAGATGAGTGTAAAACAAATATTACAAGAGAAGAAATTGGGATGTCTTTTTTCTCTATAATATATAAAATGAAATCTATTTATAACTAATCATCTTTAAAAAGCAAATGAAAGAATATATGAAAATGATCTACTATCTAGGTGAAATTTTAGTTCTGATTATTGACTTAGGCGGTGAATTTTGAGATTTATAATTCAAGATACAATGGAAATGATTCTTTGATGATATTCTAATGTTGAGCAAATAGATTCATATATTTATATTTTCAAAGAATAATGGCGAATTTTACTTAATTTTTTTAAGTAAGTTATCGCACTTTTTATTATAATAGTTCGAGATTTCGATGAAAATATAATGAAAAAGTAAGAAAGAATATTGTATCTTTAATTAAAGATCTCAAGTTCTTCTAATTAAAACAATGACCAGAACCGAAGTTTTCACTTCGTAGCAGGTTATTTTCATGCATTATTTTGTTTGTTTTTCGAAAATGATTAGTTCTAGGCGATCTTTGTCTTATACATTATCGACGAAGAAAACGCTACTACTTCTCTTCTTTCAGTCGGTGAAAATTATACGCTATTTGCCAAAGAATTCTTATTTAGAAATAGATTATCTGTTATGAATTATATTAGTAATAAAATCATATTGTCTCTGGATTATTTAAATGTTCACTAGTCGACGATCTTGCCTCAGTTCCTTCCAGATTCTTGTATTTCTTGGCTATTAGACAAGAATCTTTTGCCTTTCCTTCTGTACAAGATTGTTGCCTGATTCTTTTTGTCACAAAAGAGAAAAATTTCTTGCATACTCTGGCAAGATTCTTGTGCTATATTATTGTTATCATTAGTGTAAATCAACTATAAATGTATTTCTTGAGTATTTTATTGTAGTCTTTAGCAAAAATTACAAATATTGGAAAAAAAGTAAGTATAACAATAAGAAAGTAAAAATACAAGTAAACACTTCCAATATGACTAATAAAAAAATGCTGTAATTTTGTACGCGTTTTGATAAAATTTCGATCGAGGAAGTCAATGTAAATCTTAAGAAAAAAAGCAAAAGCGGTGATTAGATTAAAATGTTAGCTTACTTTATTTATAAAACCATGTTAACAGTTTAACGATTAGTTTAGAAATGAGCGAAAAAGTATATATCAATGATTTATATAGATATTAAAGACAAAGCATGGCTCTCTCTCGCAAATCTGCCGAGATTCTTCTAAAGGAAAAAAAGAATCTTGTCTGAACTCTAAGGCCAACACGAATCTTATCCGATCGACCAAGAGGAACAAGAATCTGAAAAGAATAGGCCCAAGAACGTCGACTAGTGTTGTCAACAATTTAAAGTAAAAATTTTCTACTAGGACTGTAGTTTTGTTTCATATGAAAGAGAACTTAATTATATTCCTTTCATGTTATAGTAGTGGAAATAGCGATCCATTTAAATGAGTAGAACTAGATTAAAATTATACTTTCTTGTTTAATGATTATTTTTATTATTTAAATGATGAATCTTTAGGAATATTCTAAAAAACATAAAACAGAAAAATATTTTGAGAAGTGAAATACCAATGAACCGTAGCTGCTTTTAGTAATAAATAGTTACATGTAAAACAGTCGAAAACAAAATAATATTGACTAGGTTGTTGTCTCAAGTGATATTGTACTTGAATCGAATGAAGCATACATTTACCTGATACAAAACATATTGAATTAAAACTTTGTGATTGTCTTTTGTTTTCAGTCCAATATACTTGTCAAATCAGTTAGGATACTATTTAACGCCAAGCCATATATTAAAAAAAACCGATTTTTTGGCTACCTTAGAGCTCTTTTTAAATTCTAAATATTTATTCTTATTGATTTTTTCTAACTAGCCAATATAACTTCAACTGGTGTGCGATCACAATATACATCAGCTTTGACCACCATCAGTCCAATGTATTGTCAAGAAAGCTCATGTGAAACACCAGAATATTATTATCAAGCTATTCAGATCAACGTATCTACATCAGGTTATCATACAATTTTGTGTAATAGTACCATAGATACAGTTGGATATATATACAATACTAGTTTCAATCTTAATAATTCAATGAATTACGTATTATTCGATGATCAGAGTGGTGGTAATAACCAATTCATGTTGGATGTTATGTTAGAAAGTATAATAAAGTATATTTTGGTGGTAACAACATACGACTACGGTGTCACAGGATCATTCTCAATCACTATAGAAGGTCCAGGACCCGTTACTTTCAGTGTTGGATAAAAACAATAATATTTATCACTTGATATTAGTAATCTAACTTTGAATTCTTCAAATTCTCTTAAAATTAATTAAAAAATACTTTTCTGCTTATAAATCTTAAGAAAATTTTTACTGCAATTATTTAATCTTCACAAGCATTCTTAACTTTTTTTCTAATTTTGCGCTACTTAAATGTTGTCTTTTTCAATCTACTCTTATTGCTTTTCTTTATACTTTGGCTTATCATATTCACCTTTGATATTTACATTTTATTTGCTTTTTTTGTTTTGAATAAATGCTTAAGAAAACGAATTTTTTTATTTCATTTGATAACAAAAAGACAATCTACTATCCATTTCAAAATGGAAGGCGAATGATTGTAATTGTCAGTTGAATAACTCGAGAATGGTAACAGCTATGGAGGTCGGGTTTTCGTTGTTGTATAGCCAAGACTGGTGCATGTAATGATATGTAAAAAAAGTTTTTCTCACGTTGTCCTGAGGGAGGTTTCAGGCAAACCTTTACAAGTCAGGCATGCCAAAGATAGAAAACACGATGGATTTTTGTTTTGAACAATGTGTTTAATGCGCAAGAGCCTTCTTTACAGTTCTACACAAATCGCAGGTTTCTACGACGTTCCCTTCAAAATTCTACAGTTCCTACAGCGAAATCTGTGAAAAACAAGGTTTTCAGCCCGGAAAGTATGCTTTTGTTCAATACACGTTCCCACACGATGCCCTTATAGGTTTTCCACATTGCTGCTCATTGTTTTGCTCTACTGTAAAGTTTATTTTTATTCATTGCCGAAATCGGCTCCATTTCAACCGATTTCGAGCCTATTGAACCTTGTATTATGCCTGAAACAATACAACTAGTGCACTGTAAGTGAAATCTGATCGTTCCATCCTTCAATGCACAATTGAATATCAGATTAATTGGTGTATAGCACGTCTTTTTTCTCTAAATTATGTACACTCTGTATAAGAAGAAGTATTCTGTTTATGCACCATTCTGTTAGCGGATGATATATATCATCCTCTACAGATTTATATGTTTCTTTCTGGTCTCTACACGTATTTCTTTTCGTTCTTCACGTTTTTTCTGTTCTTCATATATGGCACACATGTTCACATATGTTTCTGCTCTTTTATCATATGTGAACATATGATGACATACTTTTTTTGTTTTTCTGTATTTCATCATCTGTTCTCTTTGTTCATGTTCTATTTCCATCATCTTCTTATTGTCCATCTTTTTTTACCAGCTTTTCTTTGTTAGATTTCATGTTATGTTCGGTCTCACAATACTCACTTTCGTCTAAGCGATATTCGTTCCTTGTCAGAAGAAGACATTGTTGCTCTCGACGATGAAATCAATCGTCGATTTACCGATCACGCTCGAAAGGCCGAAGAGAAATTTCGCACTGCCGACAATTTTGTCAAAGAAGATATAGAACCACATTTACTCAGTGAAGACAAAAATGATGAGTCTCATTTTGAATCAACATAGACGACGAAAATGTAGAGTTTTGATTTGATATTTGTACAATTTTTCTGTAAATAAACAGTACTTAGGTTTCTTCACACCTACACGGCTTATTTTAAGCGCTGATAATCACACGCAAATATCATGAGCTGAAATAACGCTTTGGAAATGAAAAATTGGGTCAAATTTAAAGCCCAATAGGCTCAAAATCGGCTGAAATGGAGCCGATTTCGACAATGGACAAAAATAAACTTTACAGTAGAGCAAAACAATGAGCAGCAATGTGGAAAACCTATAAGGGCATCATGTATTGAACAAAAAAGCATACTTTCCGGGCTGAAAACCTTGTTTTTCACAGATTTCGCTGTAGGAACTGTAGCATTTGAAGGGAACATCGTAGAAACCTGCGGTTTGCGTAGAACTATAAAGAAAACTCTTACGCATCAAACACATTTGTTCAAAACAAAAATCCATCATGTCTTCTATCTTTGGTATGCCTGAAACTCCTCTTCAGGCCAACGTGAAAAAAACTTTTTTACATATCATTACGTGCTTCAGTCTTGGCTATACAACAATGAAACCCCGACCTCAATAGCTGTTACCATTCTCGAGTTATTCAACTTACAATCATTCGTCTTCTATTTTGAAATGGATAGTAATAATGATTTTTCAAATACTTAATCGATTGAAACTGGTAGGCGAATCATCATTGTTTTTTTTGTCATTTACTAATTTCATTTTTTTTAGTATCAAAATATATACGTCAACCTGACAGCTCTGTACTTTTACACATGATCTATATATCAGAGATTGATTTTCATATAGTTACTTTTATTGATTGAAGAAAAAATAGTAGGAAGCAAAGCAAAAGTACATTTATTTTCAATATTGTCTCATATTTCGATGACATAGTAAAGCTTCTATGATGATAAAAGGCTTAGAGCACGAACTATATTAATAGTGTTTTTTTTTCGTGCTATCAATTCGATTTTATCAACAACAATATTCGTATATCTATCCTTTAAGAAAAAAAAATGCTTCTCATAGTCATGTGTTTAATTCTATTATCCAATAGTGTATTATCTCAAAGTGTATTTGAACCATATACATTTACACAAAGCAGTTGTACAGGTAGTCATCAATGGACAATGTGGTTCGATACAAATGATCCAGGTGTAGGATTAGGTGATTTTGAAGTAACCAGTCATATTCAACAACTTTTTCCAAATTTTATGTGTTCATCACCAACTGCTATTGAAGTCAATTGAATTTTTCATATTATTTATTATTATAAAGAATTTATGTTATTTTTCTTCTATTTCTAGGCACAAACTTCAGTTGATACTAATCCAACAACAACTGGAGATGTATTTCGTGTTACAATCAAAGATGGATTTTTATGTTTAAATCAACAAATTGCTGCTTATAAGAATAGAGTATGCAGTGATTACAAGGTTCGTTATTGTTGTCCAGCTACTACTATTTAAAATAATATTATAATATCTAATAATCAACTAGAATCAAACATGTGATTTTATTAATTTAAATAAAAAATATTATACGATTTTTCTGTCATCTTTCAAATATTACAATAAAAAAGAATTTCAATAATGTATAATATCGATAGTATAGTATAATCAGAGAATAATACTTGAAAGTTGCATTAATTTATTGATATATCCTTTCAGATATCTAATTCAATTCAAAATATATGTATATATAAATATTCTATGAAGTTTTTTACTAATTGAT
>JAJEKB010020807.1:30212-103697 GCA_022393335.1 Macrotrachela quadricornifera | reverse complement strand
TTTTTTTTGTATTCATCACTGTTCTATCAAGAGCAAATAATAATATGCATATAGCAGCCATATTTAAGTTCCTTTTTTAAAGACCAGATTATATTCTCACTATCTCTATTAATCAAAAGGGTTTACTATGAACTCACTATGCTATTCGTATCATCAAAGTATAATCATCATTCGAAGTTATGGGAACCAATTTTTTTGCATGTTTTTGCAGTCTTTGACTAATCAATTATCGTTAGATGATTATTCATTTCAACAGGAGAAAATATTATGAAATTCATTATTTTTTATTTTCTAACAAAGAACAAAAAGAAAGTATTAATAATGTATTATGACGTATCTCATTATTGTCAGTATTTTGTAATTTCTCAAGTAAGTCTACAAACTAGTTTTTTTTTTATTGAAATGATTAACAAATACACTTTCACAATATTTTATGATTTTTTTTATAAATGGTTACTCATAGAAGTATTCTATTTCAATTAAATTGCTTGTGTCAAACATATAGTATATGGATATTGTTCATTATCCGTATTTATACATTCAATAATACGCAATGAATTCTTCTCCATCAATAATTGAATATCTTCATGTGTATATTTAGTCGATATTTCAGTATGTATAACATCATAAGGTTGTAATTCCATAATGAATTGATTTTGATCAGTAACTGTCTGTTGTTTCGTACTGATTAACCAAGATTCTATCTGACGACGTAATGGATTGTATGTTGCATAGTATTGATAATTAACAGGATTAAAATTGAAGTTAAGCTCACGATTGAGACGAACGAGAAGATTGTAAGTAAATGCAGCAGTTATTCCTTTTGAATCACTATATGCTTGAATTAATGTTATCGGATCTTTACACATATCAAATGCGCATACAAACCAATCACCAATTTTTAAATTTCGACGTATTTGAGAAAGAAATTTCATAACAGGTGCATTTATATCAAATTTAATATTATTACAACCATAGCTATCGAAATTCCCAATTGTACTACCGAATAACATCATGACATTCAATTCTGTTGTATTATTATTTAATTTTATATACATATCATCAAATGTTGAACAAATTGGTTTTACATACTGCTCAATAATATCTTTGCCCATATTTTTCTTTAGTAAATGAACAAGTGAGTCAATAGCATGTTGTGATATATCAATTGGATGATAAATAGCTGAAATATTATCTTTTGATTGAATCCATGGTGATAACCATGCTTCAATTTTACTTCCATCACCACAACCAAGTTCAATTAAATGTACTGTTGATGATGAATATCGATGAATATTAGAATGACGAAGAATAATTGATCGAATATCATGTGCTCGTTGTTGTAATAATCGTAATTCTTGACGAAATAGATAATATTCATTTAATTGAGTTATTTGAGTATAGATAGTAGAACCTTGTGCATCATATAAATATTTCGATGAAATTTTGCGATGTTCTGCATTGTTTAAATCCATTATGATCATTTTTCGATCATCTTCAGTAAGAGAAGAATCTGTATGATTAATGCGTTTCACACATCTAAATGTCCCAAATACGTATCTATATGTATCTGGACACCAGCAATGAAATGTTTTATTGATAAGTGTTAAATCAGTGGCAAATGATACATTCGAGGTCCATTCGAATGTTGATCCTTGCCATTGTAATTTACCATCATTGTTCGAACATACTGGCATTGTATGAAAATGACGAAAGTTTACATTGCAACCATTACTAGTTAATTCATTACTTATACAATTCGAATAATCCCACATTGCATACATCCATTCTGATTCACTTGGCAAATCGATAGTATTTCCAGTTTTCTTTGACATCCATCGACAATAAGCATTTGCTTCAGCATAACTTACTAGAACCGGATGATCGAACACTGATTCTAGAGGAACATTGCGTTGTAGTATAAAGTTTATGTTATAAGAACTTTTATTCGGTATCCAAGTAAGTGGACAACAAATATTACAATTTGTAATCCATTCGAGTGTATTACTTTCCCACCAATCACTTGTTGTATAACCATCATCTATGATAAACTGAAGAAAATCACCATTTCGAACTGGATGTGATTGAAGTTCGAAACCTGATACATAAATTGGTTCATTTGAAAATTCATTGTTCCAATCGAACGAATATGTTGGTATCCTATCATAATGTGTTTTTACAAGTGATGTTTGCCCTGCAGGTAATGATATCCATGTGTTGTCTGGTAATGAAGTAGCAACACGATGGTGACGATGATCAAGTTCAGTTATAGCATCCAATCGAAATGAATCTATTGGTAGTCGAATTAATAAATACATTAAAGTTTCATGGTGATACATTTCATGTCTAGCGACAATATTCAAAATACTTATTGTCGAAGTTTGATGTAAATCTAAAGTATTATTGAACAAGATGTTAATCAGTTTTTCTCGAATTTTATATTTGTAATCAA
Source organism: Macrotrachela quadricornifera (assembly GCA_022393335.1). Classification (NCBI taxonomy): domain Eukaryota; kingdom Metazoa; phylum Rotifera; class Eurotatoria; order Philodinida; family Philodinidae; genus Macrotrachela; species Macrotrachela quadricornifera. The sequence continues at coordinate 101,245 of JAJEKB010020807.1, read as the reverse complement.
TCACACTCTGTACAGTAAATGAATGCCAATCAATTTTGTCGATTTTATTGTTTGTTGAGAATTGATTTAAATAATTGTAATTGACTGTACCCGTACATGAATGTAGATTAGCATCGTGTAGAAAGAGATTATCATATGTAGCATCAATTACACCATTAATGCCATCTAACTGACAAAATTGTGCCCAACTAAAACATGGTAGATGACCCAAATAAAATAATAATGGCAAATGTGAATCTACTGGTATTTTGTAGTAATCTTCTGATGAACGAAGTAGTGAAAAAAGCAAGTCACTACGTTCCCACAATCGATGATATTCATTGTACCAATAACGACTATCATATTCAGTATTCTTATCTATATTTTTGAATAAATTTTGTCCAGAAACCATTGTTTTATAACTACGATACAATTCTAAATACATTATATATGCAGGAGAACAAGTATATATATGTTCTATCAAATGACTCATCTATATAATGAAAAAAAATCCCATCTATTTTGCTCGATGATATTCCTTTTAAAAACCACCATGACGTATTTTTGTCCTTCTTCTATTGGTCACTGTATTTATTTGTTCTTTTCTCTTTATACAGGTCAATTGATGACTGTGTGATATATATATCTCGCTCGTACATAAATAGTGTAGAAAAAGAAGAATACATATACAGCTTTGAATAGGATGGGATAATTTCACTGCATGGGACAATTTTTCTTTTAAATATCCCATGAAATAGGATGAGATGAATTTCTTCTCCCATAGATTTTTCTCTTCTTATTCTTACAAAAAAACAATTTTCTTTTTTGATTGGAATATGAATTCAAATAGTCAACGATGGACGGATATTGTATTGTTTAACATAAAATAGTTATTTTTTATTGTATTTCACAAACTTTGTATGCGAATATCTTTACTATATTGATCCTTGGCGGTCTTTTTTGTTAAAATGATAAATTCTTCAAGCAATTATTGAAAATTCATTCGAATATATGTGGTCATAGTTGACATATTGTAAACTTAAATTAGTGTATTTTAATGAAATTTAAGAACGCAAAGATTATTCGTCAAAAGGTTTATTAAATGAATGATCATAAGTAAAAAAAAATAAATCATAGAAACAACTTGTAAAAACTAAATAGTAATCATGACATTTTGTGTTAATAGTCTTATCTCGGTATCAAACCATTATGTATTGCTTAATCAAACTTTAATGTTATTATATAATATATTTGAAAAGTACGAGAAGGTCTTAAAAGGTCTTTTTGGGAATTCCAGATTCCTCTGGATATAATAAAATCCGTGCTTACAGAAAGACTTAAAATACTTACCTAAGGCTAGTTTCATTGATTTAGATTAAAAACAGCTTACCAAATCTGAAGAACAGAAAAAGACTTTCTTTCTAAAACTCTAATTATTTGATATAGTTACCATCTGCTCTTAGAAAAGGTTTTCAGATACATTTTTAAGATTGGTTTACTGATTCATATTATTCTTTCGAACAGAAGAAAGTGAGAATAAGACTTTGAGGGAAAGCAATTTATTCTTATGTCAATATTTGAGCGAATGACGATGGTTGGAGAAAAACTTCCGTTTTATAGGGGTTGAGGAGATAGTCTAGACGGATGTGACTATGATAGCGTTTGTGGACTGATGAATCATAAGTCGTTTTTGTTGGTGATAGACTTCCACTGTGATTGAATGACATCAAAATTGATAGACTAGTTTAAAAAAAAGCTTAAATTATTTGTCTCTTGATTAGAGATTTTGAAATATTTATTAAATATTCATGCAGACAATTTGCTAATTAAGATGATAGAATATAAAACTTTTGCTATATTTGTTATATAAATTTTACTTGAAACTCTGTTATCATTGTAAAATGTAATCTCTTTATTGAAATAAAAATTTACTACCCAAATGCTAATACTTTTTACAATAAACTGGTAGAAAAATATTACATTGTGAATTGATCAGCAATATTAACGGCCGTTTACAGACACATACGACAAAAAACGATGCACATATATCATACTATTTACAACTGACGTTTACGACAGCTTACGACAGCATTCGAGAATCATTTACAGCCACCATGTTTTTACGATACTCGTAAACGATGAAGTTTTACAATCACCGTTTACGACTGAGCATGAAAGACCTGAGTAGTTTAAAGGAAGTGGATTGTTTAGATTTTCTTAGACTAGGACAAGCGACACATTGTTTAAAAAAAAACTAGTCATGGTTGGATGTTTAAGTTCATCTTTTAGTATCTGTTTTTAATCCCCTGAGTAATCGGGGACAGAGTCGACAAATAGAACAGCCTAGATACGGCTGAATTTAGGAATATTCTGGACATGTTTGTAGAACATTTTAAAGAGATAACTAGTCATAAATGATTGTGCAAGACATTTTAGACTATATTTGAGTAGTGTTGCAGTCAGTTTGGATTAGTCATCTAAGCCATCTTTCGTTATTTTTTGTTTACCTCGATATTATATTACCACTATGCACCGTAGATATAATTTTCTGATTCTCTAAAGTCATTCTTACTGTTCTTCATTATTTTATTACTTTTTTTTGTCGTATTCTGTCAAGATTCGACATCTGCATATATAGATATCGATCCTCCATTACTTTTCTCTTTTTCTTTTCGTTTTAGTTTATATATATATATAGATATGTTGTTGCTCTCTCATTCACTACCACTAGTCGTCAGATATATACATACATATTTTCTTTTCTCTGTGTTGTTGATTTATATATATATATATATATATTCAAGTTTAGGTTTTTTCATTTTTGTTGAAATAAAAAGAAAAAGAATCTAACATATTCTTTATGTTTCTGGTGCACGTGGGTTCTCTTATCTAATCGTATCTATTTAATATTACTTATCACAAAAAAAAACAGACGCATACACGCACATGCCAAGCTTGAATATATTTATTAGTCTTCTACTTGTTCTGACACATCCACAAGATGCTTATACTCTCACGTGTATTGGAAATACATCGTTTGAAATTGCACGAAGTGAAATTCCGTCAAACAATGATACATTCACAACATTACAGAAACTTAATAATAAAGTAACGTACTCATATGTAAATAGCAGCGTATGTCATGTAACAATAGACATTGATTACGATCAAATGAATGGTACTGTAATCATCGAATTCAATGAGAATACTAATCATACAGGTAACTACCTAGGCATTGAAACATGGTTACCAGGGATTAAAGAAAATGATTCAATTGTTAGTTACATCGATTATGTATGTACATCAGATAATTTATGCGATCAAATCTTTCTGGATCAATGGATTTATTGGCTAGCTAATATCGATCATCAATCCTTGCAGACTAAACTCAATTATCTTCTAACATCAAATGTACAAACAGATAGTTGTTATGTCAGAAAAAAACTTACTAATTGTTCAAGTGGTATGTGTATTGCCAAGTATCGTGCAATTTCAAATAATACTTCTTTGGCCACAGATTGCGTAGCTAATGCTTCAACATTAAGTGGCATGTTGTACGTGAAAATACGAAGTATTGAGTTTCAATCAATCAAATATGAGGCACTTACATATGTTTGCATGTCAATCGAATGCAATAGTAAATCCACATTTAAATGTGTTTGGAAAGAAGTTGCAAATTTCTTTAATCGTTTTAAACCTATAGTCAACTGGTTACGTCTTAAAAACAGGTCTAATGAATTAAAAGATGATTCATCACAACAACTACAAAAGAAAATAGGTGTCATATCGAATAATCATGTAACAAAAAATAGAAATTATTCGTCTACAATGCTATTTTGGTTAGCACTTATTTCTAGTATTGTTATAGTTGGAATTGTTATTGGTTATTGTCGTCTATGTCGTAGAAATTCGCATGAATATACAGCAACATCGACAACATCATGAACGTCATTGATTATTTCTTATATATTCTTGTTAAAATTTTTCAATAAATTTCCTATTATTGTTGACTGCTGTCAAAAAGAATTGTTATAAAATATGAATAAATATTTTTTTCCATTTATTGACAGCATTCTATTCTCATATCTGATAAGGGAAGAATCGATTTCTTTTTTTCTTTCTTTCATCTAGAGTTGAATCAATGTATTATATTGCACAGATATATTTTATATTGTCATTTTCTGATATAATAAAACGAGGCGTAACAGTGATTTTATTATTTTTTAATACTATAAGCTAAAGAAAATCTCTTTTCTTTAGTATTAGACTTCTGTGTATTGAATGATTATTAAAAAATATTATATATTGAAAAAGTATCCATCACTTATTGTGAAACATTCGACCAATAATGTGTGAATTGCTGTAAAAAGATTAATTGGTGTGTTACTTGAAAATAAGGCTAATAATGACAAAAGAATATGTGTTGATTAGTTACTATTTTTATTTTATAGATGAAATTTATCGCGATATAAAATTATCTTGAAGCATAAAAAGAAAAGTATTTTCTACGAGATTTGATAAAATCTCAGATAATAAAATGTTATTGTTCATTATCTTATTTTGACGAATGACTTGTGAATGAATATAAAATTAAGCGTTATTTCATCTCAGAAAAGATGAGAAATCATATAAAATATAATCAATGATATTAATTCGATTTGTTTTTTTATGTCTCCTAGAACTATTTCAGTTTCATTTTCAATTTCATCATTGAACTATCTCATAAGATTCATGGATTGAATTCTGTCAGATTTCATCGGAATCTGATCGATAGGATTGTTTCTTCTAGATATGCGATACTTGAAGTGTAACCATATGCAATTATTGATTTTTCCCTCGACTGTAGGGAGGATCATATGAAAAAAAAAAGTTTGTATATGTGACTGTCAGGATAAAAAAAACATCGAGGTCGTGGAATCGATTGGTACTATTAGTTTTTTGAATTTTTCCAGACAATGTTTTTCGCTAAAAAAGGCTTTTTTAAAGAAAATAATGATTTTTTTATGAGGCAGTTTTCATGGAAGTGTTGGTTGGGAGCCTATCTTATGAAATTGATAGTGGTGGTTCGGATCCTTTGAGTTGATCTTTCGTAGGTCTTGAGGACTACATATGAGCAAAGAATAGAAGATAGGAAGTGAATCATTGTGGCTGAATCGGAGCTTTAAAAAGTAAGAAATGAGACAACATGGAACTTAATGTGGGTCATTAATTATGCAAGTCATGAGGAACCTGAATTTCTTCCAAAAAAGAGCAAAGACAGAAGAGAATGTTATTTCACTTATATTGTATATTCAGATTCAGCTGGCAGGAAAAAATGACCTTGTTAGAATTTATCAATTGTATTTTATATGTGAGCATTTTTAAGTCTTGTCTTACATAATTACTACAAAGTAATAATCTTTAAACATAGAATTTGATTTGTATTATTAGAATGATGAAGACAATTATTTTTTGTCTTCGACTTTTAAAATGTGATGTCTTTTTAAGTGAATAGTAACAGAAGTTTAGAGACGAAGACTATTATATTTCCTTGACGAAAGTAGAATTGGACCAACTAAAATAATCACCCTCACCCTGGGCCAAAAGAACATCGGCTTAAAGATTACTGCTCAGTTATTTTTGATATGCGACTTACATAGAACCAGATTGTTGAGTCTGGGAACTCAGTCATTGGCAAACTTTTTACATGGTACTTTTAACCAATTAGACTCTAACTGTTTGAAATTTCAGCCAATAAAATGCTTCCCAAAACCTAGCTTTCATCTAATCAGATTTTGAGGAACTCATACATCGGAAATATTCGGTACTTGTAAAAAAAATAACTAAGATTTCGCAGCGATGTTTCATAAACGTAGACATGGTTGCACTTATTTAAAGATCTATATGCCCTTACTTGTTTTTCTTTGAGTCTTCTGCAGAAGGTCCTTCCGCTACAGATCCTGTAACTCTTTTGAGTTAGTGAAACGTTAATGAACGTGATTTTGAACGCAAGACAATGAACTTATGTGAAAATAGACTTCAGCAGGGAAGCGGCTAGCCGCTATTTTTTTAAATTTGCTTTGGTTTTTATATCACCTGTGAATGAGATTTTGAGCAAAGAAATGAGGCGTTAGATAGGTCTCTGCAGACATTATACAAAAAACCAAAAAGTTAAGAGTGGAGTGGAGCAGAAAAAATTATGATCGACTCTGATTTATGCTCCACGTCCCCATACGAAAGTCTTAACAGAAAGTTTAAAGACTGGATTTTATAGAATAGCTGTCACTAACAATCCGTGTATATGTATTAAGTATAGTTATCAGAGCAGAATCCAACGACCAGTAAGAGATAATGAGAAAAATAGAATTCAGTCGATAGTTACTTGTACATAATGATATTGTTGGTTCATAATTCTTTATTTCAATAAACTAAGTTGTTTCTTGTCAGTTTAGATTTGTTTTCCAGTTGTCTGTTTAAATAAATGTGAATCATGTAGTACTTTCATCAATTGCGATCAATCGATAGTTTTTCAGCGAATATCAACCATACCGGCTGTTTCATAAAAATAAATATTTTTTCTGTCGTTTAAAGTTACCTTGATAACAAAGTAATCAGTGTTATATACATAAAGAATTCTTTTTTTTTGTTCATGTTAATTTTTATAACAAAATGAACAATTGTATCATCAAAATGGTGTCACTTTTGACGATTAATTGGTAATCTTGCAACAAACATCAAAACAGTAGTATCAATTTTGATAGTGTGGACTAATACATCATAAATTATCAATTGAACTAGTTGAAGATATGGATTCATTATCATCAATGTATATGTAGATAGAAGTACAGAAACCGATAGAAAAAAGAAATGAAAATCACCGAAAGATAATATTATTATGGACATAGTTACATCTAAGAAGGCATTTCAATATAAAAAGTTTATCTCGATCTAAATTCAGTCAACTAACATTTTTTATGTAGAGAACTGATGGTAAGATATTTGAAATCTTGAGAAAAGACAGCTCATTGTTTATTTTTGATCATTATTTCATGATAACAAACTCATTTCAATAGCGGAAATCATTTGAAATCATTAGGGATCTATACAAGTCGGTACTTTTGCTTATTATCTTATGAATGATAATTTTTAGTGATTTACAATAATTTTTGAGTTTCTAAGGATTTCTTATAACTTCTACCATTAGAGATCAGTTTGTTTCTTTTTGACTATCTTCAGTAAAGTTCGCATACTTTTATAATGTCTAATTTAGAAATAGAAGTTATTGTTGCTGAATCGTTGCGTCACTAGATATGGAATGAAGGAAGATTTATGAATTTGATTTTTTCGTCCGGAGAAGACTGTTGTTCAAAACTAATACTTTTTTAAAAAGTTTGATCAAAAACTTTTGCAACTAAGGAACTTCAATGTCTAAGCAATTTCTCAAAATATTTGAGATTAGTTATCTTGATTAGAGACAAGCACTTTCGCATAGTTATACACTTTCTAAGGAGGATTCGTTTTATTAAAAAAATTCATGATCATTGACCGAAAGATCCAACACCCTCAAGATTGTTTTGAGAAATCACTGATAAATTCAAATTCCTCGGCTTGCCACCACCTTTAATTAAACTTTAAAAGAAAGCATTACTGTCGAAGTATATCTTTCCTTTGACGAAAAAATCAAGCTCACAAATTCTTCATTAGTTGGTCGTAGACTGGTAACTAAGTTTCTGTAGTCTAATTAGGATAATATCAATGGGTAAAAAACACACTGTTAAGATTATCTTCATTCGGCACCAAAAAATTGTTATCAACTCTTTCTCGATTATGTACTATAAAATCGGTAAAGTAGTAAAACTATTTACATGATGTTCTACATTCACACACTCATCTATCCTCAGCATTTTATGTATCCTACTTTGGACACGAAAACTACGTTTAACATCACTTGAAAAGAGACTTTTATTAGACATACACTGATATAGTTCTACTAAATAATTTCGTCATGAGAGCTTATCCACAATTCAGATACGAAATGAAATATTTTTTACGCGTCACCACAGAAATATAAAATAAATCTATGACTAATCTAATCAATTTTACAATAATTGATCTTGTACTATCTTACATTGATATTTGTTATTAAATCTAAGAAGTTCTCGCATGATTCATATCGGTTATAGATTAGCTTTCTTAAAACCTTCATCTTTCAACCAAAAGTTTGCTCATATTCCTGCTAAATCAATAAAAAAAATCTCAGTATTTTGTTTCTAACGTGGAAACATTCCCACCTGTTTAATCGCTTTTGAATCGACTAAGGTCTCAAACGATAGACCTCAGTGAGTTATAAAATACTCTAGAAGGGTTTGGTTTTTCGGGCTTCCTTAATTGAGATACACCGTTATAACTGTATCAATTTTGTTATGCTATATGGTGTTGTTACAATATATTTAATAACTTAGCTAGGCGTTTTGTGATCTATTTTGAATTTCTACCATTAGAAAAATATCTAGTACTTCTTACGATCTCATAGTTTAAAGACAAATCAATCTTTTCGATCAAAGATATGAGGACATTCTATATCATATAACACAGAATCATTGTAAAACAAGATATACTCTGATTCATCTGATATTTTTAGCCAAAATTCATCTCATTGTTAATACGAATACGAGAATATTTGTTTGTTTGTTTGTTGATGCTCTAGTTAATGAGAGTTGGAAGAATCTATTCACATACGATTTAGTACATAATACATTGTACTGATATATTAAGCTTAATTTTCGAGCATTTATCGTCACTCGGAATACGTATTCTACTAATGCAATCAAAATGTATTTCTTTTGTTCAAACATGTGATTTGTATATGGTCTTCGATACTAGCAAGCAATAATCAACCAGAAAGGAAAAAATTATTTACATTTCGTCTGGAATAAAATGAATATGTGAGGCGAAAGAGAGAGAATCTAGGAGAGCACATGGTCATACTGAACCTATACGTATATATATATATATATCATCACGTTGTATATTATTGATCAGTATCAAAAATAAGTTGCATACAAATATGGAGAGTGTTAATCGTATTTTGAAAAGCCTCACTCAAACAATTTCGAACGAGATGAAAGTTTCGATTAGTTTTCAATACCATGTAACGTAACAAAATTGATATAGTTATAACGATGTATCTCTCAACTAACGAAGCCCAGAAAACTAAATCCCTCTAGGGTATGTTAGAGGATGGCATACCATCAGCCTCTTTTCTTTCATGTATATGTGTATATATAATTTTTCCTGTCGTTTCTTTCATCGGGATGTTCCCACTTCTGTTCATCATTGCTTGCTCGTGCTATAAATAGCGCTGATTCCTTTACAATACATAATCACTATTTATTATCGCATCTTCTGAGTTAGTCACCTGAGCGATCCGATAGGACGCACGCTCACAGGGTATTTAATAACTCACTGAGGTGTATCGTTTCAGACTCTAGTCGATTCAAAAGCGATTAAACAGTTGGGAATGTTCCCTCGTAAGTTGCTCGTATTCATATAAAAGGAAGAAATCTAATAGAACGGTATTATTGCATGCATAATTTCGATTTATATAAATTGGTCTGAACGAAAAAATATCGAAAATACTATCAATACAGTGCCAGTTTATCTTTTTACCAACATTGTATGAGCAATCTACAACACAGTCCGTATTTGTTACTTATATATAAATAGTTTGTGATGATTTTGTATTAATAATAAAAAGCAATATTTTCAAAACAAATAAAAAACATATTTATTGTAATAGTGTTCTATCGTTTTTCTTTTCTAGATTAGTTAGAGCACTATTAACTTGAAAATAAGACCTATACACTTTGTACTCGCATAAGTGGCTGAAAAAGAAAAGCATCTACTGGCTTTTTATTCTTTTCGACACTGTTCCAACTAATTAACATGCTCGAAGCTAAGACAAGCATGAGCAATGTACCAACGGCAAAACCATAATAATCCCAATTGAAAGATGGTACAGCTGTTAGTAGTTCAATAGTTGCTACAAAAAATAAAATAGCACTTGTCCAGAGAAGAAGGCTAATCCACATGAGCATATAAGTACATTTAAAACATATTCGAAATAACAATAAACTAGAAAGGAATATAAATATTTTTCGCATTATATTTAAAACAAAGAACTTACATAAGACCAATGATTGTAGTAAATAAACCAAAACTAATCGTAACAATACTTCCATTTGTTGATGATTTGATACATGATAGTATTTGTCGAAATGTATGTTGAGAACAATTCTTATCATGAATCATTTTTATACTGGAATAAAAAAAAGAAAGAGAAAGATTATTTCAGTAAACGCATTTGAAAGAATTTAACTTACAAAAGACTTATTGAACAAACACATAACCATCCAAAGACAAGGGCTATCAAAAGACCACGACAACATAAATTTATTGATGGCATGTTTTAGTCAATGAGAATAGTTGTGAAAAATGAAAAAAATGAGGTGTAAATTATAGAATTGCAATTTCAAAGTAATGGTAAAAATAGTCCATATATTTATTCTCTAAAATGAAAGTCAAATTTGTTGGAAAAAATTTCGTATTTCTATTAATATCGACTGGCTTACTTCCTGTGATTCTGTTGTCATGTAAGAGCATAAATAATAATGCGTCACTAAAAATAATAGAAAGAGCAAAAATGATTCTGTATGTTTATAGAACGAACTATGAGAATATATAACATCTGACACTAGTGTCATATTTTCAAAAATTTGGATACATACTTTTTATTATCACAAAAAAATATTAAAAATTTTTGTTTTGACTAATTTGTTGCTTCGTAGTTATGTAATAAAATGAACTCTATGATTACCTCTGCATTATTTCTTACAAGAAGAATATCTGATTCTAAAACTTCTTAAAGATTTTCAATATTTACTTTTCATTTTATTAAATATTTTGTTCGATCAAGCATAATTCTTTTTTGTAATATTTGATAGTGAAACTGACGGAAAGATGTGAAAAATGATGTGCATAGTCTTCATCAATTTGCTTTCTCATTATATGATTTTTTGAATTTTTTCTTCTTTATTTAAGATTAATTAATAATGACAAACTATGTAACAATAAACACGTGCCATGTCTTATATGCTGCTTACAGCCCAAGATTTTTGCATTGATTCTTTGCAAATATAAGGAAATGAAGTTTCAAACACGTCAAGCACAGCTAGCCAATGAATATTGTTTCGACTTGATGATTTTGGCCTTTGAATCTGCTGAGTACTTTCTGCTCTCGAATACTGTTTGTATGAAATTTTTCTTGAAAAGTTTTTTTTTCTGACTCATTTATTTCATCATATTAAAAGAATCAATAAAATTGTTCTATGCTTGCTCGATATTCAACGACTTTCTATGTCTTCTTTGCATTCTATCAATATTTTTTATGTTTGTACGTCTCATGTGATCGATCTTTGATTTATGACAAATAAATCCTTCGCTAAATATTGGAAAAAGCCAATACAATAATTTAGTTTGTATTGCTTGCGTTCTATATTTCATAATGCCAAAATAAACTGAATTTCGAAATTATAAAACGAAATACAACTTTTTACCAACTTACTAGGATAGAATGAGTCATAATGATTGTGTCAGTTAGTATTTTGTGAATATCTCAGCACCAGCCAATCGTATAATCTTGATTCTTTTTTTCAAAATATGCGCCGTCGAAAACTGTATGAACAAATTCCTATTGACTTGTTCTGATAAATGTCTCTTATACTCAAAATGATTAGATCACATGATGATGCAAAATCGCATCGTCTTAAATTTTTGAAAGGCTTTTTTGTTTTGCAAATATCTCGATTTGAGAAAATTCCAATATCTTGAATTTTTGTTCAGAAGATGCGCTGCTGTCAAAAGCTCTACAAAAACCTCTGTGAACAGGTACCAATTGATTTGCTCAGATGATTTTTCGAATTGGTTAAAATTAAAGACATGCATAATGCTGCCACGAGTGTTCAAAACTATTTACAACATTTTTTATTTTGAATAAATCTCGACTAAAGACTCGCTCATCTCTTTCTCGTAGAAATCTTGTTTCTAAACTACCGTCAAGCTATTCATTTATAGAATTCAAGAAACCGAAGTCAGATGCAAGTTCTTTGGCCTCAATTGCCTTTGACCAAACTTCATAAAAACAGATGTTTTTTGTTAAAAGTTTGTCGTTTATATTTAAAAAATTGAGCTTCAAAAAATTTTTAGAAAACTAACTTCAGTTTTGAATTCCTCGACCCCGATTATCCTTTGATTAACGGTTATGTTTTTTTGAACCTTTATGGACACAAGCAAGCAATCAAGCAAACGGACAATTTATATTTGTTCATACAGCTTTTGCAGAGCTTTCAACGGCACATCTTTTAAAAAAAGGAATCAAAATTATATGATTGATCCGTACTGAGATATTCGCAAAATACTAACTGACACAACTATTATGACTCATCCAGTATTCTTTTATGATATTACGAAATATTCATCATACAATCAACTTCAAAATTCCAGGTCATAGGAAGAAGGTATTTACCCAGGAAAATGATGATTTCTACTTGATGATCTCGAAAATAGGGTACAAACTATACTCTTTCTCTTTTCAATAATTGGAAACTTCGCACTGTTTGGCAACGGAAATTTTTTTAAAATCCTCTTGCATTTCCGTCTCCTAATCTTTGAATTATCACATGACTATTCTTTTTTCTGAAAGAAAGTTGATACAAACAAAATATAATTAAATATTTCGCAATTTCCAGATTTGCTGGAATAAACTTGTGATGTCATACGATTCGAAGAAAAATTCGCGCATATGTGTATATATATTCGAATTCTATAAGTAGTTTTTCATATCATAAAAAAAAATCATCTATTTATACTAATCAATGTCAATCACACAAACAACTTATAATTCGGATTTGGGTACGTACGATTTGTTCAAACAACTTGAACAACAATTCGATCATTATTTAACAAGCAGTACTTGGAGAAATGAATCACATTATCAAAGTTTTGAAATTACTTCAGATTTTGTACGAAAAATAATATATCCGAAAATGAAACAAGAAGCTGATATGTTAGCTGAAAAGATAGTTGTAAATACAGAAAAACGATGCGGAACAAATACATCTATAACACTCGTTCATCGAATTATTGAAATTTTATTTAGTAATGGCATTCGTCGTGGTTCAATTCCATCGGAAGAAAATTCTCTCCACAGACGCGAAATATTAATACGAAATGGTTTAATAAGCAATGATGGATTAAGATTTTCTATTCTTATGTTGCCAAATCGTGATCAAAATAAAGCTAAGAATGATGGGTATTTGCCAGATCTAGGAGAAATTATTTCATTCTTACAATTATGGTCTATCATCAAGGCAATGCTCATAGCAACAGAACGATATGCTCAAAATTTAATAAAAATATTTAAAAAAGTTGATACATCAGTAGAAACTGTTACTGATTTAAAACAAAGTATTGAAACAGTTTTAACAATAAAATCAATGACTACTACTGATTTTTCATCAGAATATCAACGGAAACATAATCGAATTTCACTCAATGTTTTACGAGAAGAATTAAATAATAATTATCATGTAATTAATATTGAAAAGACCGAATTATTATTACGTGTATTTGCTAATCATAATTATACAATAACATGGTTTCTACAATCAATTACAGAAGTTATTCAAATTCAAACAAAATCAATTCGTTTGTTTGTTGTACAAGATGCTCATCGATATGCTTGTTATGATACTGATTTAGATAAACATATTCAATCGTATTCAAAATGTTTAAATCAAATAGCAGAAGAATTGGGTATTAATGAACATATAATATTAACATCACATGAACAATTAGAACAACAAAATAATAATTGTTCAAATCTAAATTCATTTATTAAACGACGGGCTGAAGTATATGAAGATAAATTTGAAGAATTTTCAAAACCATTTTTTCAAGCTAAACATGATTTAATGTGTTGTACAACACGAGAAAGTTTTCTTTCTTTAGTTGATAAATTAACTTTAAACAATAATCTATCACAATTGATTGAACCAATATTACATAGTCGTTTTCATCCTGAATTAGCTAATGCACAACTTTCACCAAGTGATGAATTAAAAATCTTAGCACAAATATATCAACCTCAAATTGATGATACCAATCGAGAATTATTAAGACAAAATTTATTATTTTCAAGTTTAATCAATGCATCGAAATATATATCTTCATATGAATCACAAACATTGAATAAAAATAAATATGAATTAGATGATATACAATTTTTACTACCAGGAACAATTCGTTTAAGTATACATAATAAATCATCGGATTATGATCAATTTTTAATAAAATGTGGTCCAAATTTACACCGACAACCATGGCATGGTACAGCTGGTTTAAGATTAAGAAAAAATAAAGGACCACATTCAATGTCATTTGAAATTCGACTAAGTTTAGAATATAAAATCGATAAATATATTCCAATATTTATTAAAAAAAATTCGACAATAAACAATCATTATCATGATCATTTGTCAACATTAGCACATATTGATCAACCGATTCTTTGGATTCATTCAGATTTAGCTCAACTGTATATGAACAACGATGATGATCTAAGCCAAATCTTCGACAAAAATAATAAAATTCGTTTAATTTGATGTCTAAGACATGTTTTAGTATTGTAAGATTACTCCGATTTAATCTTGAAAATAAAAATTTATTCCAGAAAATTTTTGTATAATCATTTCTGAAGAATAATCGCATCGTCTCTTAGATCAGAGACGGTCATTAGAACGAGCCCACAGGGCTGTCCTGTTAATTTGTCACATAAGTTTGTTTGAAAGGCTTTCACGAAACTAAATGGATTCTTTCATTAATAAGATTCTTCTTTTTGTTTCATTAATGAAAAATATTCACCAAATTTTATTTTTTTAAATTCGTTATAACTTTAATTGACTAGAAAAATTTGAAAATAATCTTGACGATGTAAAACGCCTAATATAACATCTAACAGGTTTATAATCATATCTGTTGAAAAGCATTCTGTGACAGTCTCTGTCTTAGATCGAAGAATATTTCGAGCATATAAATACATCTATATTATACTGCACAGAATAATTCTTTATTCTATCGCTGTATATTGCATAAATTATTCCCATTTTCGTTGACTGAATGTAAAGATGATTAGAGGTATATAAACTCTAGGACAAGAGTTAAGTTCAATTCTTCTGAGAAGAACTAAATTTGAACTGTGCATCTTTCAAGTACGATCATCTAGCTATCTGTAGAATAAATTGTTCTAAGAATTTAAAAATATGTTTGATTAAAATAATAGAAATTATCAGCAGTGACTTAATTCCGTGAATTCTGAATCCATGAAGAATTCAAGCAATCCAAGAATCACATAGAATACACACACCAGGTGTTCGTGAAGAACTCAAAGAATTCTAAGAGTCCAAGGAAGTGCGAGTGAGTGTGTAACACTACACGTCAATATCAACACTGTCGAATGTTTGTGACTTTAGTGTAATTTACGGAAAATCTAATAAACAACTCATACTACGCAAAAGAAGTTGCAGCATTGCTATAAATAATTATCAAAAATGATGAAAATCGATGTATTCCTAAAGTACAATTCAGAAAGAAATCAATACTATTTATTCAGTCAAGAATGTACAATAAGATAAATTTTATACAAGTAATTGTAACTGTTCATCTGTTACTAAACCAACTTGTCCAGATTGTATCAAATAATCTTGTATAGCACTTTTTACAGCATTTCTTCGACCACTCGAATGTTCCGATGTACCAACAACACCATCGCACTCGAATCTGCCATCCCATACTCCATTAATAGATATACGACTTTTCACTTTCGCTGTACATGTTTTATTAAGTAAATTAATCTGTTTGTAATTACTCCATTGAAATAAACCAGAGTATCTGTCAGCTGCTGCTATCAACGCTTTCTGTCCCACATCTGTATCAGCTACCGATCCTACTTTTTTTTCTAAATTACATAATATGAAATATATATATATACAGATTATAGACTCAATTTGTTTAAAATTCGCAAAATGTAATATAATGTCATGTTTAGAAAACTTGCAAATTTTTACTAATTATTCTTTCTCTTCAAGAGTGAAGATGATGAAAACAAATGTTTCAAATGAATATTCTAAGAGAAATCTAATAATTAAATTTCTTATTTATATAGTTTGACTCACCAGTCGCATCAAGTAATATTGTTGATGATCTTAAGGATTGATTTTGTCTGATAGATTTAAATATGATACACACAGCTAGTGTAATAAGCAATATGGATATAATAATCGTAATTATCATAATAATACTGCATGCATTTGGCTTATTTACAGGTGGAATAATAGGAATTGGAAGGCCTGGCCACATACCATTCATTCATATGAATATTCTTATGTGAATTAAAAACAGAGATATTATTAATAATAAAATGATAATGTTACCAATCACTACGTCGCAATATGAATGTAAATAATACATCTATTCGTTCTGTAATGATGCACACACATGTGGTGGGCTTCTAACGATGAATACTTAGATAGTATCATTTTAAACTGATGGGATGCAATATTTTCTTCAATATTATACCTTAATTAGATCATTAACTTACTCATGATACTTTTTTTTCTGTTCTTATTGACACGTTTTTTTAAATGATTCATTCAAATAGTAAATACGATGAAGAAATTAAATATGCATCACCAGTCTTATCGTCAAATTGATGAGAATATTTGAAGAATAAAATAATTCTACTTTTCGACTATAGACACATGAAGAGATAAAGAGTCCTATCTTCAATTTCTATATTCATTATTTATATAGAATACAACTTCAATGAAAATATCTAAATAAACACAATCAAAGTATACAAGTAAAATACAAAATACCGATTTTTTTCTCTACAAATTTAATCGTTGAATTCGTATGAACATAATTTACTCAAGATTAATATAAAAACAAATTGAAGAAAGTTATTACATGCTAGATTAAAGTTGAAAAAGAACTCAATACTATTCATTTATTTAAGCAAAAAAAAAAAGAGTTTCATCCAATTTGTTGTAGTTGTTCATTTTTTATTAAACCAACTTGTTTAGATTTTATCAAATAATCTTGTACAGCATTGCCTGCAGCTCCATCTTTATTTTCATAATGTCTTGATTCACCAACCACACCATCACATTCAAATCTGCCATCCCATACCCAGCTTAACTTATGTATACGACCTTTAACTTGTACTGTACAAGTTTTATTATGTAAAGGAATCTGTTTATAATCATTCCATTGATATAAATCATAGAATTTATTAGCTACTGTAGCAATCAATTGTTTCCAATCGATTTCACCGCTTGTTACTTCTTGTTTTGTTGATATAATATTAGAAATATTGTTTCCATCTAAATATAGGATTAAATAATTTATACAATAAAATAAAAATAAAGATAGAATGAAATATTTTCTTACTTAAAAATGTTGAGTTATTAGCAGTGACGGGCAATGCTGTTGATAATGATGATGATGATGAGTGATTTTTTTTCACAGATACAAATATTATTATCAAAGGTAATATAGTTATAATAATAATTGCAACACTTATACTAATAAAAATAATAATTTTTCTGCGAGATGTTTGGATCCTTGTGTCAAGTGCATCATCATCATCATTATCATTATCATTTTCGTGTGGATAATGATGTCGGAGATTATCGCCTATAAATCTCAGTGGAATGTATATGTTCGTGCTCATCAAAAAGGTAAAAGTGATGTAAACAAAAATATGATCATTAATACCTCTTATGTATCATGATAATTACGTATGATAGTTTTTTTCGTTCTTTCATTACTCAAGTTGGAATTTTCCATTTTTTCAAGCGTATATACGCATTTATATATTCAGGTATATCAAAAGTAATGAAAGTAATATTTTACTTCATTATAAAAAGCTTATAGAAACGTTCTTTCTATATAGTTTGATAGAGAAAAGAATGCAAAAATTTTCTATGCTATTTGATCTTACTTCCACTAATACTCTAAGAATAAATTTTCGATAAAACTTGTTTCGTCTCAATACCTGCTGATTGTATTATTACTGACAGTCAGAAAATTAAGCTTTTTATAAGGAAATAATGTACTCTTCTCATTATTTTTGCTTTGCTCTAGGTATATATATACACATATGGTATTTTTTTGATCATCAAATCTACATCCCATCATTTTTCTACTGACAAAAGGCTGCATGTGTTCCAAAACTGTATCATTATTAATGAATCGTCTTTATCATGCTGCATCACGTCTTTTATTTTGGAAGTCTATTCCTGAAATGGACAATTCAGATACTGAAAATGACGAACAATTTGAATCCGTTCCATTGATTTCATTAAATGATAATTCACATCGTTCTGTACATTATACGGATGATGACATTGAACAAATTGCTTTAATTTGGCTAGATACAAGCGCACAAAATTATTCTTCTGATTCACTACATACAAAAACATTAATTCGAGAAATCAGTAAAGATAATTGTTTTTTCTTCGAGAGATCTGAGATCTTCTTAAGCAAAATTGAACAAATAAAACGTGAAAATAAACACATATTAGTGATAATGTCGGGTTCATATGCCAACACAATTCTATCGTCAACACAAGATATAAAGGAAAAAATAATTATATTTTGTAGAAATTATGAGAGATATGCTAATTTAAAAAAAACATACTCAAATATCGTGGATATCTGCACTGAACATGAAATATTG
Organism: Macrotrachela quadricornifera; assembly: GCA_022393335.1. Classification (NCBI taxonomy): domain Eukaryota; kingdom Metazoa; phylum Rotifera; class Eurotatoria; order Philodinida; family Philodinidae; genus Macrotrachela; species Macrotrachela quadricornifera. Next base: position 82,431 of record JAJEKB010020807.1, on the reverse strand, counting down.
AAAGACTGTATATACCGTGTATTTCCAGCATTAAAATTTCACTTGTTTATTAATCAAACATTGCAAACAGTAAGACCAGTCTCTGTCTCGCAAGATATTAATGACAATAATACTTTTTTTCCATATATGATATTCATTGAAGCATTGAAGAATATGCAACAAACAGCAGAATCAAAAGAAATAATGCTGAATAAATGTATCGATTACTATGGAGAAGATCAACATATCAAAGATTTTAGGGAAAATTACAAATCGGAAGAAGCAATTGATTGGTACGTTAAATCATCTTTTGTCTTTCGTTCAGTTAATCGAGCATTTCGAACGACAGATGTAACATTGTGGTACCTATTTCGCTATTATATTATTGATCTATGTAAACAATTGGAAAAAGAACATAGAAAACAAAATAAGCGAACATCTTTTACAGTTTATCGTGGACAACCTAAGATGGCAATAAATGAACTACAAATGTTAGAATCTCATGTTGGCTGTCGGTTTTCCAATAATGGTTTTCTCTCAACGTCAAAAAATATTGAAATTGCTCAATTATTTATTGCTGATGCTAAAAGCACTGAAGTCTTCAAGGTTATTTTATATGAAATAATAGTCGATGCGCTTCATCTCAAAAATGTAGTTTTCGTCGACATAGAACAATATACCAAAAAGCCTCGTGAAGGTGAAATATTATTTAATATAGGTACAGTTTTTATAATTGAAAGTGTCAGTTATGATCATATGGAAGATCGATACAGAATCAGAATGAAAGCAACTGATAAGACAGATGATATGAAAGAATGCTTAGATGCAGCAAAACAAAAAATTCTAAAAGGTAATATGAATTTATTATTCGGTTGGTTGCTAGTCGAAATGAATGAATATATTAAAGCTCTTTCATACTTTCAAATGTTATTACAAGTCTTACCGACATCACATAAAGATGTGACTTGTGTATATGATCATATTGGCGATTTGTATATGCGTATCACTGATTATAATAGCGCTTTAGAGAATTTCAATTTAGCATATAAAATAAAACAAAAAAATCTACGTTCAAATCATCAAGAGATCGGTATAACATTAAATCATATTGGCAATTATTATAAAACAATTGGTGATAAAGTTCATGCACTCAAATATTATAACAAAGCTTTACAATGTAAACTTAGTCCATATAACAAGGCTATCACTCAACTTAATATTAGTTTCATATGTATGATCAATAGAGAATATCACAAAGCTCTCAGTTTATGTTTTCAAGCGTGTGACACACTTCAACAAATTCATCCATATCCATATACTGAAATAATCTATTTTTACCGTCTTATTGGTGATATTTATTTAGCTCAGGAGGAGTACAGAATAGCTGAAGGTTATTATTTGAAAGCATTTAATATGAGTGAGCCTAAAGGTAATTATTGTCAAACAAAATGTGTAAATGCATTAATTGATCTATATAATAAACAAGGCAACAATGAACTGGCTATTAATTTCTGTTCAAATTATTTATCTGAGTGTCAAAATCAACCATCTTCAAATAATATGACGATTGTAAGTCTTTCAATGAAACTCAGCGAATTGTTCGAAGATAATGATGATCGAAAGAAAGTTTTATTGGAACGAGCATTAAATATTTTAGAAAATAATGCTTACCATGAATATGCGACAATAGCTAATTGTTTAGCGATGATCGCACAATATTATCAAAAACAAAACTCTAAAGAAAACGCTTTAAAATATTATAACCGAGCCCTTAAAATACGAAAAAAAATTTATCCACATAATCATTCAATAATAATCGAAACACAAAATATACTCGATACGCTCAATCCAAAGACATAATTAGTATAAATATATTTTTACTTGTGTGTCAAACTATAGAAAATCATCAGAGAGTGTTCGTGATGTACATTTTGTATCGAAAGATCAAATGTTAACATTTGTATTTTTTTTAAAAATTGTCTTTAATTTATTTCTTATTTAAAGAACAATTATAATTTTCTTCAAGATATAGATTGTAAACTTCATAAAAAAAATATAATTTACATCTTAATACCGAAATGTTATTAGACTTTTTCAAAGTACATTCAAACTCATAAAGATCTATTTGCAATACAGAAAATTACAATTTTGTACCATGAGAAGTGTTACATATTCTGGAAATAGAGCCTTTCAAATTCTTCGAAGAATACTTTTTTTTGATTTTCAAGGTGGCATGTATCATATACCCTACTATTTTTTGGTGAAAGTTTAGATGCTCTTTCTATATCTTTTTGCTTTCACCAACACCTTTGAAATGATATTAACATGTAAACTTTCATTTATTTTAATCATGCAAACATCATCTTATCATTACAATCGTCAGTGTGAATAAAAAACAATATAAAGAAAAAAAAAAGGAAAGATGAAAAGGTAAAAAAATTATTTATCACATTTATGCAAGTATGGCCGATGTTGATGATGTAGACTGTGATCTTCGACGATGTCAAAATATGATGGAAGAAGCTTATGCACGTCTGCCTGCTTTTGATCCAAAGTCAGTAAATGAACTTCGACGAGTAACTGCGATAGTTCGTGCACCCTGGACCGAAGGTGGACCTACGATGAAGCGAATAGAAGAAAAACATGTTGGAAATTATTCAACACGAATTCGTATTTACTATCCGGACGATAGTCAAATTCTTCCAGCACTCATTTATATTCATGGAGGTGGTTGGACAATTTTTAGTCTTGATACACACGATCGACTAATGAGAGAATATGCAGGTCGAGGTAGAATTGCTGTTATTGGTGTGGATTATAGTCTATCACCAGAAGTGAAATATCCACAAGCTATCAATGAAATCGTTTCAGTGGTTCAATGGTTAAGAAAACAAAATTCAGCAGAATTAGGTATTGATGTGCGACGAATAGCGATTGGTGGCGATTCAGCCGGTGCAAATCTTAGTGTTGCAACTAATCTGCGCTTACGCGATCTAAATGAACCGGTTTTGTCAGCTCAGCTTTTCAATTATGGTGCCTATGATCGCGTTAGACCTGAGTCAAACTCATGCGTGCGTTACGATGGTCCTAGATATCGGTTAACTGTAGATGAAATGCGTTTTTTTCAAAATAATTATGTGCGAGATGAACGAGATTTTAACGATCCATTGGTACTTCCTCTTCATGCTGATCTTCATGGTCTTCCACCGAGTTTTCTTGCTATTGCTGAATGCGATGTTCTTGCCGACGAAAATCGAGCCATGGCTGAAGCATTACGTAAGGCTAATGTCGAAGTTGAAGAGCGCGTCTATCAAGGAGCAACACACAGTTTTCTCGAAGCTGTTCTAATTGCAGCAATTAGTGACAGAGCTTTGAATGAATCTACTTCTTGGCTTGTTCAACAGCTTAATCGTGAGATCAAAGATTTACCTTAATATCACGATATTTTACCTATTAAGAGACATCAACTAGAATAACGAAAATCAATTTGAAAAAAAAGTACTATTTTATTTCAGACTCTCCAAGCTGTCTTTTTTTTAAAAATGTTCTGCTAATTTTTAAAGATTTATTTGATGCTATCTCGCGTTCAATATTTTATAACCTCGCCTAGTTTTGAAAAACTTGATTAACATTTTCTTCGAGCATGTGATCAGCGAGTTTCTGCTTTGTTTGGCCTGCCAATTTTTGCTTCGGACCCGATTTCAGCTTCTCGAATAGCATGCCAATTAGCAAAGATCGAACAAGGCTCTCACAAAACTGTAGAATGACTACTTTACTTGCAGCGTAGTTTTTCTTATATATCAAATAACTACTAAGTCTGACCAAAAGGTGATGCACTTTTTAAAAAAATATGAAGATAAAGGGAAAGTTTCAGTTTTATTTTATTAAATGTTCAAAATAGTCACCATGATTATTTATACAAAATTCCACCCGTTCTAATGGTTTGTCAAAAGCTTTTTATATTCTTCTTCTGGAGCATTTTTCATTACCTTGGATACTGCACGAGCTAATGATTTTTCATTTGGTTGGTCAGTTACATTACGCTTGATGCAATCATTTAACCAATAATCACATGGAGCAAGATCAGATGAATATGGTGGATGCGGCATCATAATAGTACCTTCTTCTGTTAAATAATTGATAACACCAGAATGAACATGAAATCGAGCAATGTCGTAAAGCAATTTTATACCTGCTGACTTTCTTTGTTTCCATATTTCTTTGATAATAGGCTTGAGGCAATTTTGAATATAATAGTTGTGATCAATAGTCTTGCCTTCATCAACACCATGTGTCAAAACAGGATCATTTGATTTAAAGAATATACAAAATAAGTTTTTCGGTTCAAATGTATTTCGACGAACTATAGTAGTTGGTGATTCATCTTCACTAACTCAGCTATCTGCCAATAGTAAATCCACACCTTATCACCTATTATAATATCACATAATCGCCGGGAATCATCACGAAATTTTGCTAAATCTTCATGACAAAGTTTAATTTGTTGTTACTTTTGTTCATTAGTTAGTTGATATATAGTTACGGAGCTACCTTTTACTCAATATATGTAAAGATGAGGACAACAATAGATGTGTACGTTCAGAAACTAACATAAGTTTTGCTCGTCAGGTGACGATAGATGGACCTCATCAGATGACTACCAACTGTTCAATTCAGTTTCCGTATTCCAAAGAACTTATTCTTAATGTTAAAGAGCGTAAAAAGAACTATTCACTTACTGTAGATCTAAATCGTCTTATTCCTTTAATACAAATAATGCAGTTAACTGTCAATAGCGAAGATTTTCCTCTTTCGACATTAATGGAACTCTTATGTATATTTGGTTTCAAATAATATTATTATCAAGGTTACAGTAAAAGATAATTGTAAACTCGAACATATTCAAACACTTTTCAATCTTTTTCCTTGAATTTAATGTATACAAATACAGATTGACAATGAACAAGATATTAAATCATTTCTTGAATTATTGGTATCAAAAAATATCAATAATGGTCATCATTTTTTTCGTTTGTTATCTTCTAATCAAAGATTATTTTTCGGAAAAAATATTGCACAACATTGAACGTCACAATCAATATTTCATCAATGGTTGTTTTGTGGAACATGAACGGATTATTCAGAAAGACTCCTATTTCACAATGATAAGCTTTTGGTAGTAGTAATTATCAATCAAATTCTGTTTCTTAATCGTTTTCATCATAATTTATTAGCAAAATGCTTATACATGTTCATAATTATATAGATAGAAACAATTCAAGTCTTCAAAATAAGACGAGCGTGTATATATAAAGAAATAATATAAAAGAAAAAAATGTTGCTTGATTATCATTATCTTCTTTCATTCTCTGTTCTCTGTACATCGTTGTCGTTTATATAATTCATTTCGTTTACGTGTCCATTCATTTATAGCTGTTCTTCCTTTGATTACAGCAAAAAAGTAACGTTTTAATGGAAAAAATGTTGATGTTGTTTCTTTATATAATTGCCACAATTCTTTTCCTTGTTCCTTTTCAATAGCTTTCTCATGATGAATAACACCGAGATATGTGTAGAAACAAAAGAAAATGACAAATAGGAATCGACCAAATGACATTTGTTTAGCCATAAGCAAACCAAATATTTGTGAGCCGAATACTGGTTGACGTGCTAGTTTATGAAAACCTGTCAATTGTTCACTTGGATGTTGACAAAAGTGTTTACCTATGTTCACAATAAAGAAAAGATATTCGTACTACTGATTATTTATAGAAATATTCGATCAGAACAGAAGAATATCTTCTAATTAGAATAAGTTCAGATATGATTTCAATATCTAGGAATTCTTCAAAATGATAACAAATTTTGACAAGAGTAACATAAATCTGATAAGTGTTGTATTTTTTTAGTAAAATAGTTACAAAGATTAGTTACCCAAAGCGTGTGAGAGATGTATGGTGACTTCTTTGCGGTAGTTATCAGTAAGTAATCAAGTTTGCTAATTCTTAATATTATAATGAGATGGATTGTTAGGGTTTTAGAAGCAGACTTACAAGAATCTGATTTTTGGATCTTGAAGAATCATTCGCGATACAGAAGTTTTTTAATCCGATCAAATATTGGAGAACATTGCAAAACCTATAAATAATTACTTTCTTAAATTTTAAGACCTTTCTGACAGTTTTTATCGGCCAAGACTTGAAGCTTGGTCCTACATTAACGATTAAAAAAGCCGTATTTTTTTTTATAACTTGATTTAAGTCATTCTCAATCCGCAATATAGTCTCATTTGCATGTTTAAAAGGTTTTGTTTTGAAATCAACAGGGCGAGTGTTAAGAAATGTTGATCATTGTTGACATCATGTCCAAACGATTCCATACTGCAAAAATATGTCAAAAAAATTATCTTTTAAAAGCGAGAATAGTTAAATATATAGTTATGAAAAAGATTTATTCAAGCTCTAAACACCGAAGAAGTTTTTTTTTTATACCAAATTTAGTGTTCATACTATTATTAAAAAATTATTTGCACGAACTAAAAAGGCAGGAAATAATGTAAACTTACAATAAGATCAGTATTGATGGAACTGACAATGTTCATAGTAGTCGATAAGTTTTTTTTTAGTTTTTTCCCATATTACTTCTTTAACTTATAAGATAGAAGATGTTAACGAAATTTTAGGAATAACCATTGCTTCTTATTGATTCACCATTAAATAGACACTAAATAAAGCTAAAATTATGCTGATTAGACGCTAATTAAACCGAAAAACTAACTTAAAATTGTGATTAATAAGATTTAGTTAACAAAATCCTCATCAGTTTATCATAAAGAAGTTATTTTTTAAGAGGAACCATCAAACTTGTATTATTCATTGTTCCTTGATTGAAGCGGAAAATGAAAAAGAAAACAGACTATATAGATCCTCATTCAACTCATCTATTATCAGAACGTTGACGATCGAAAATACATAGATTTATTCATTTTCAAAACACAGTCAATAGAAAATTGATAAAGACTCAAAATTTGACTAATAGTTCTTTTTGTAGAAAATAGAATTCAACGAAATGTAATCTATTGATTTAATTGAAAGACATAATTTCTTTTACCGTCACAAAACTGACGAATGTTAATCGTAGTCTTCGTCCCTTTTTTTTTTATCAAAAGCTCATATTCTTTTAGATGAAGTTACAAAATTAAATTGAACAATCCAGTTTTGTATAGTAAAAACGTAAAAGACATCGTCTAAAAAATCGCCAAGACAATATAAAATCTAAGAAGTTCATTCAGCAATTTCTATCAGCTACAGAACCTGCCGTTTGCTCTCTCACACGTATGGGGAAATATTTAGAAAAACTACCTTAATTGGTGAAGTTTTCACAGAAAAATGAGTATTATTTCATCTGGTTTACTTTGATATAAATTTGATTTAATTGACAGGAGTGAATCCAAGAGTTTATACTAGAACGCGGTACAAACCAACGAAAAAAAATCTTCAAAAATTTACACACTCAAAAAACCATGGTGAAAATTTCTGAGAAGAAAGTTCATGCACACGAAAATTTTTTTAAATACTTTTATCATATTGTAACTCAGGTTAAAACTCACCTGTAAATGCTGCTCTTAAACCAAACTGATCATAATACCATGCTTCTAATACACACATACATGTTGATATAACTCTAAAAACAAAAATAACAGAAAAAAGAACTACACATATCTATCTGTTCATTTACCCACAAAAAAACAGAAAATCGACTATTTTTCCAATAATTGGTGGTAGTTGATAGAGTGTTGAATCAGAACGTGATATTGGTATCCAGAATATATAAATAAAATGAAGTAAAAGCCATGATGCACCAACATATACTGCGCGTTCACCAGCTTTTGTACATAATTTCTGTAAATAACGACGAACTGGACCATGTGCCATTAAACTGTGTTGTAAGGCAAATAGAAGCATTAAAATAACATTTATAGAAATATTTGAAAATGTTATTTTATTTTTCAGATTTCCAATATGTTCAAGTCGTATTGAAGAATAACTATCAACTGAATAAGGAAATAGAAAACGTTTTAATATTGATGAGTTTGGTTTTGTTATTGAATAATTTGATGAAAATAATAATGTCGAACAGAAACAATGACTCATCCATAGATAGAGACTGAAGGCGAGTGCTTCTTGTAGAAAAAGTTTTGTTGTTAACTTTGACATAGATAAAATAGTACAAATTATATCTAAAAGTTGATAGAAATTCATTTCAATTTTTTAATTGAGCAGAATAGTACGATGAATAAACTGACAGTGTTACATATTAATTATTTAATTAAACTGAATTTATCAATATCAGATATTATTGACTCAAATGCACTTAATGACTTCTATTTTACAGACAAAATGTGAATCATAAGGCATTAGCGATAATAATAATAATCACTAGAATGATGCCTCTATAAAGACACTTTTGCCAGTTGAATAATATTTTATTAATTTAATTAAATTTCTTATTCAATTAAATATAATAAATTTGTTTATTAAATATACTTAGCTACCTTATATCTAATAACACACTTATGCATTTTGATGAAAGAACTAGATTTTTCTCGATTGGGACGTTTCTATGGTTATTATTAATGGAAATGGATTCTATATATAATATGTTAAAAAGAAAAATATTCAAGAGTAATTTTTTTTCAATTATCTATTCAAAAGAATTATAATATTTAAGTTCCAATATTTGAATATAGTTTGCAATATTACATAAAAAAGATTTTACATGTATTCGGAATTAGAACTACTGGCTTTATTTATTTATAAGATATAATAGTGCGTAACTTTATCGATTTTTTTCTTTGATATTTATTTGCTTTTATTACTATATTTTTTTTTATTCATTAACCTACTAAATTAGCGAGAAAGTTCGAAACGTGCTGTACCTTCTGATATAATATATTTACATTAAATATCAAATGCAGTTTAAAATGTAAAAGATCTATTAAAAAAAGGTAGAATTTTTTTTCATTACAAAATCGAATGTATATAATGTTGTAATAGTTTTTATTTCGCTTATATCGAGATATATCTAAATACAAAAATGATTTCAACATTCTAGATACACGATATTGCGGTGAGAAAAGATGACACCTTTTTTTTACACTTTAAACTGCATTTGATGTTTAATGTAAATATATCAATAGATGCTGCACACTATAGACTTTCTCACTATATACCATAGATTAGTAAATAAAGGTCAAGAAGAAAAACAGTTTGAAATATCTTTAAATTCAAAGATAAAAAATCAGTGTTTTATCCAGGTTTTTTGCTCCGAGGAGGCAAATTCATTTGTTGGGAGGGCAAGTAAAATTTTTTTAAAAGTGGAACTACTATACAGTTATCAAGCCTTCCAAGTGCAGGTATTGAGTTTAAGGTGCTTTACTAATGTAAAAAGAGGTACTCGGATGACAATATACCACAGACACCTGTCAACATCTGGATACTATAAGGTATTCATGAACTTTATGAGTGGTTGAATACTCCATGATTATGACGTCCCAAGTGTTCAATTCACTAAAAAGTTGAACAGATTTTTTCCTGACGTTTGAGAATTATATAAATGTCTGAATAAGTACTCATATACTGAAGCAGTTTTCAGATGAGTGTTCGACCAAGTTCTTCCGATATATTGGTAACGGGATATTTGTATTAGTGCTCTGCTGAAAATCGTCTCAGCACACGAACGTCTGGGATTCAGTGCTTTGAGTAGGATTGTTATATTTATACTGTCAAAGCGTTTTTTTCTAAGTTATGTAACAGTAATTAACTCTCCAAGTATTAACGTTCTAAACAAAGGACATTTTTTCAAGTTTCTTAAATTGTGTATCATTCATGAATACAAAAATATATCGAGATAAGGTTTTGCTTATATCGTAGAAGAGATTTTAATGGACATATTTATATAAAAGTTAGAAAGCTGATGATTTTTGTGGCAACGTTCAATCGAGTTGTAAATTACTTAGCACTCACAAATACACGGATAACTAAAATACATCCATTACACTCCCATTGAAAGTAAAGGAGTGGTTAGAATATGATTTTGAAGATTTTGAAAATGTTTCAATGAAAGTATTCATAATAAAGGCACAGCATATGGAATATTAGATATAAAAGAAATTTCGTTCATAGATTGTGCAATGGCATTCAAAGGGTTAAATTAATCCAATATATGGAAAAATACACAGAGTTCCATACATTCGTGTAGCTGAACGTATAGTATTATTCATCCGATAGAAATCATCTGATGAGATAACTATTCATTTCAATGTTGACAAAATACAGAAATTTTTATAATGTCAGCACATTGTAAGCAAAGATGTAATAAGAAGTAATTTGAATCTGATTGATGTTAATGACTTTTGGCAGACAGATTATATTAAGAAAACGAAATTTGTTCCGTTTTAATATTATATCTATTAACTATTTCTCCAATAGCCTCTCTCCCCATAAAAATGGTTTTGAAAAACTTATATTGATTTTTTTTAAACTTATTTCATTCTTCTGAGAAGGCAAACACAGCTTCTAGGAAGGTAAAATATCCCATGGCCCCCCCCCCCCCGCTGGATAAAACACTGGAGAAATCGATTAAAATCAGATTATTAGTCATTTTTTTTACATGGAATTCCTTTCGTGTTAAATGACCTCTCATATTCTGTAAGTGAGCATTAAGATTGATCCTCGATTACTGATAATTTTTTGAACTTTTATCCTAATGATAGTTTGATATTCTTTTCTCTTTTTTTGTTTACTCAGAAGAAAGACACTTATTTAAACAAATTACTTTCTATCAAGCTTTGGCAACCTTATAATTGAAAAACAAGACATATAAGTTGGGCGTCGGTGGAGCTTGTAATTGAATTATAACTTGATAGTTGGAATCCGATTTTTCTACTATAACTTTATCATTTGATTTGGTTTCAATATCTTTGCCATCAAGTATTCGATAGATTCGTACAGCAAATAGCCAATAATTGTCAAGGTTAACAGTAAATGGTTGACGTTGTCATGTGAAAGATATTTCAATAATCATAGTTAAGTTATTTGTTGGATAATTCCATGAAAGATTAACCTCACTGCATGGTTTAACATTCGTCGCACCTAAATTGAGTGTCGCAGAATCACATGCTTTGTGCAAAGATATTTCAGTCTGACATAAATCAGGTGGATCATATACTTTAGCCTCACAAGATTCTCTTCTAACAGGTGTACTGTAAACTGATCCGACTGATAGTAAAACGAAGAACGTAAAAAATGCAGAAAAATCTATTTATATATATATATATTTTTTTTTTCTATATACGAAAAATGATAGATTAAAACGAACTGAGATAAGAAAGATGTGAGAGAATCAAAAGGGAATCAAGGTATAGAAATACAGCTGTTCTTGTTTTGTTATCATTTGAAGCAAATTGAGTTGTTCTCGGACAGGATACGTTTTTTAATTCGAAAGAATAGGTAAAAAATGATGAGAGTAGGATAAAAATTCGATCCGCATCTGAATTTGGTAAATTTCTTTTTTATTGATAAACAAAAATAAAATAATTGCGTTTTTCAAAAATTTCAAAAGACGTCAAAGGAAAAAAAAGAACTGGCATCACAAGATATGACTAGGAAGTCGCAGAGAGTCGGCCCCATATTTGAATAGTCAAATACTTGGTTGAATAGTTAAGTTGAAAACACGAAATTATCTTTCGAATCAATCTTGAGGGTGAGGGTGTCGCAGAAATCTTTAGTGCATACTCACAAGCGCATATCTTGAGGGTGAGGGTATTGACATATCGTGATTTCATATGAAAAATATATTTCGTAGTGAGGCAATCCCAAATGTGAAACTCGAAGATTTTCATACAGTCTCGATCAAATGCATCTTGTGAACAATGCGTTTCTATGAGAAATCACGATTTCAAAGCACTCTCTGTACAGGCATACGCGCTGATGCGTCTGATAGGAATTTTCATGGAACCTTCACTCCTCACTCTGAAAAAGTAGTCGAAACGCAATATATGATGTATTAAATCCATCTTCCACTAACTCACCCTCAATATAAAATTGATATAAAGAAGTGTAGATTGCCTTCTCATCAGTGTTGGAAGCTTGGCATACAAACACTTTAATACTTTATATGAAATCCGAAGATAAAAAGGTGATCTCTAGTTGTTTCTAAATCAAACTTTCTTTTTTTTTTACATCGTTCTTATCAAGTGTTTTTAATTACATAGAAAGATAAGACATTACACTACTATGACAAATTTTATGATATATAATATGCAAGAGAACGTTTGCAATTTAACAGAATATCTTCAAGAACAGATATCGAAGTAAAACGTACACACTCATTTCGAAATAAACAACATCAATGTCTAATCAAATGACTCCATCGCTTCATACATTACCCGTCGAATTGGTTTATCGAATTTTGGACGAACTCAATGACAAAACAATATTTGTGTCATGTTATGGTATTTGTGGAAGACTCAACAGAATTATGGACACATATGAGCGATATCAGGTACTCTTTAATAGTATTATGAAGTCATATCCGCAATCAGCTTTAAAACACGTCATTCCATTTAAAGAAAAATTGTGCTGATTAATTATTATTTTAATACAGATTATTAAGAATTTGTTGAATTTTATAATATTTCACGAAGTTTTCGATAATATAGAACAGAAGAGATACTTCAAAGATGCCGAAGTTCTTAGTTTTCAAATAATATCAAAAAGCAAAATTTTCGATAATCTATTGATTTGAACATCCTTTTTTTTATAATGGAAACGATTTGACAATATAAATCTTCATGATAGGCTATGAAGTTCTAATTGGTGCCCACTCATAGGCGAAACTATCTCTTTGAATCAATCGTTTCGGATTGAGCTACATTCTGAAAAAAAAGCCTGAAAATTATTTGTTCGCTTTTTGACCTGTTAGAAGGTATTTCTGACGAATCAAAAGCTATGAGTTAAAATCAGAATTCTGTACTCTCGTCAAATATGTGCATAGAAATATTGTATCTATTTTTGTTTAAGAGTAGTGAAGAACTTTTTGAAATATATGAAAAAAAATTATTTTTAATGATGATTCAACAGGTTTTTGTTTATGCTATAGAGTCAGTTTTTTTTTGTGGAGTGAAGATTTCTTCACACAGGATGATTTTGAAGTAGGCTGTAGCTTTGATTCAAGTGAAGTTACAAGTATTTTTTTCAAGTGCTCTTTTCAATGTAAAACGGTTTTTAATCAAAAAGAACACGTTTTTACAAAGTTGAGCATTTAAAGAAAACAAAAACTGAAGTGCCTTATCTAAAGATAAAATGGAATCCAAATGGTGCATTTGGTACAGTAGCTTCTGATATGTAAGCTGGTATATAAATAAAGCTCCCAACTTTTAGTTTCGAATTGTAGTAGTAAAAATACAAAAATATGCGAAAAAATTTCCGTCCAAACAAATTTTGGGTTTTTCAAAGATTATTTCATTACTCTAAAATAAAAAACCAAGACAACATTTCTAAGGATATATTCGAAAAGAACACAAAATTCTAATCCCAACTCATAGCTTTTGATTTGTCAGAAATACTTTCTAACAGGTCAAAAATGAACAAACAGTCTGTCCAAAAAACTTTCGATCATTTGTTACATGAAATTCTGTATAGGTTTGGAGAATAGGATTTCCAACTCTTGTAAATCTGTTAAAAATCTTCTATAGTAATGAAACATGACGTTTTTCTCTAATTTCATCAAGGTTTTCGAATTTTGATAATATATTACTAATACTACGTAAAGTATCTTAATGTTATATATTTTACAGCTGAATGAACTAAAATCCGAATATATCCAATCATCAATCCAACTGATGTTAAACATTATATCATTAATGCGCATTGTGATACGTAACCTTTCCATATAATTCATAAGTAATTACATTTTCATTTCATAGCTTATTAATGTTTTTCTCAAGCTAGTTCGCGCTCTACAATCATTTTCGGAGACATACTATAATGAAAGCTCGGCTTCCGATTTTAGCTATGTATTACGAGAACCAATAGCTATGCTTACAATAACAAAGAATATTTAAGATGTTGTTAGTTCACGCCCTGTTCATGCGTGAAGCATTTGTATAAAATGCATCCATAAGAAAGAACAAAATCTGCACTAATTCTTTGTATCTAGAACTATCAACGACTCGACGCATTCAGTTATCTTGCTAAAGCAGTATTAGATCGGCAAGAATCAGAGATAATTATACATGAGACCTTTATGACTTTCTCCACTTCGCATTGTGTATTCTCATTATACTTACATCATGTAGCACGCTTTAAAGATTTCATCTCTTATTGTTGCCTGTTCTAATTGATGCCTATATGGTGTGAAGTTTTCCATTCCAAAGACTAGTTCTTTTTACAGGTCATCACATGCTATAAAAATCTCTTTGAAATGTCTTCAAGTGATTCAAAGCCTATCGTTTTAAATTATCAGAAACTAGTGATACTTATTGATAATTTTTAATGACATTCGTGATCTAAGTGACTTTTAAATCATAAGAATGATAAAAGTGAGTTGTATCTGTCTTGGCCACTCTTAATTTGTCAGAACTAGATTGTCAAAATCGCCGAAAAATTGGCAATTCATCGTGATTTTATTGCTGATTTTGTTCTCCATTATATCACTTATTCATGGAATTTTATGCATGTAAACCTGATTTTTATTCTTATATTCAGAATCTTTTATTATTGATTCAAAATAACGAATATCTTTATTGGAAAATTAAGTGCTTACATTATTTTGTACGAGTAAAATACGTTATAAAAGAGAAACAAATAATGCAATATGCTATTTGACATATTTAGATGAGAACAGCTTCGAAAAAAAAATGGTAAAATGTTCAGATGTAAAAATCGAAGCTAATTCAATTTTTCTCCTGAAATATCTGGCACATTTGTTTCTATTTATAAATTGAATATCTAAAAGAGGGAAAACAAATAAAAAATAGAATTTTATATAGTAATAATAATAGAAGACGTAAAACGAAAACGTTGATCTGAAAACATATCTAAAATAAACTATCCATTATAAAAAAAGAAAATGTTTTAAAAACAAATGACTGTGAGTAAGAAGTTTTGATCGTTTTTTAAATTGTCCGATCTCATTCATGTTACAGTAGATACATCCCATACTGAAATCGAATCTTACTTTACCTTTCAAGCCTTATTGTTTGTGTTAAAGGACTTCGCAAAAATTACACTCAACTCTCCATTTTATAAATCTTGGAATATTTCTTTAATTAATTTATAACTTGAAATCGACTGATTCATCACCAATTTGTTTTACGAAATACTAGTAATCATGACTTTATGCTGATTTTTTTCGAAATCATCAAAATTGCGAGCGTTTTACACAACATGGGAAGAATCTTCAGCAGGAATCATGTCAATTCTTTGTCACAAGACATATTCGGTAGACGGCGGAAGAAAATGAAATATTTTTTGTATCCACTGAAGAAACAAAAGTCTCTTTTTATTTAGAAAAATTTATAAATATCCATTACACGATGAAAGTTAGCACCAAATTCAAGTTTTTACAATCTGAATTCGCTTCTATACTTGAGTTAGGTGCAGAATTTTACGGCGAATCTAATGGTGTAAAGAGCAAGGAGAGGGATTATCGAGCAAAAACTGTTACTCGACTCCAAAATACTGTATTTCTCAAAAGTTTCGAAAAAGTATTTGGTGTTCGGATTCGCTATATTACTTGGGTTGAGTTAGTTTCAGCGTGAAATTCTGCATTGAATGATATCAATTTAGTATGGAGTTATCGGACAAAAAAAATGATTATGTAGATGAGGGTCTGGTTGAATGAAATGAAAGATTTTTTGTCCGATGACTCCATACTAGATTGATATAATTCGATGCAGAATTTCACACTGAATCTAACTCAACCCAAGTAACATAGTGAATCCGAACACCAAATACTTTTCCAAAACTTTTGAAAAATACAGTATTTAGGGGTCAAGTGACAGTTTTTGCTCGATGGCCCTTTCCCTTGCTCTTTACACCATTAGTTTCGCCGAAAAATTCTGCACCTAACTCAAGTACAGGAGCGAATTCGGATCGTAAAAACTCGAATCTAGTGCTAACATTACCCACGTATATTCATTCTATTTATTCAAATTTATTTTTTTTACATAATATTTCTGTAGACTTCTGTGAATGAAAAGAAAATTATTTGAATACTTAATTTTCTTTTCTATAGGAGTATTTTATGATGTAATTAAGTAGGGAACATTTCTATATAGCAGTCATACAAAATGTGTGATTGAACAAATGTACAATAATTAAAAAAATTATTTCTTTCTTGCAGAATTTATCTAACTCATATATTTTATTGATTGAAGATAATTTGAAATGAGAAAATAAAAGAAGAAATTTCATTTCTCGATTCAAGTTTTATTATATAAACAAACTAAAGAATTTTTCTAATGAAATAAATTTAAAATGAAAAGTTCGACTCTTTTAAATAAAATTGCTTTTAAATATTCTAAAAAAGATTGTGTGTGACCAAAAAAGATACATATACATGGTGATAATATCAGTGATTTTTTATTGAAATGCCGATGCTAACAATTTTCAATAAGCAAAAACTAAGGGAAGTAAGATGAAATCTATGTCAAAAAAATAATTCTGATTGTATCGTTTAGAAAAGCTTTATAAGGAATAAACATTAACACTGAAAGCGTTTGTGAAAAGGTTTAGTTCTTGTATGTGTAACAAAAATCTAAGTAACAACAATGAACTACAGTATTCTTATTTTCATTTTAAGTTAATTTTTTCACGAAATACCATTTAGTTTTGATGAAGATTTATTAGATTTCTGTAAAACTTTGAACGATATCTAATTGTCATAGATGTCTAAAAAATGCGAAAAAGTTCATACAAAAATTGTAATTATATCATGAAACTGTAGTATCCAAAGATACTTCGGACTCTCGAAAAAACTGAAGATCAATACTAAAAGTAAATCCAGAACTTCAGTCTCTGAATTATTTGTGAAACTATTGATTTTATTCGTAGTAACTATGTGAGAACTTCAGAAATTCGTCAAAATAGGAGATTTACTCGAATTCCTAGAAGGTGCCACTGAGTATATAGAACTTTACTGAAAATGAAAAGAAAATCGAAGAAATTCCGAAAAATTTCAATTCCTAGCCTTGCAGGAAACTATTTAATAATCATAAAAAAAACTTAACCCTTTACCCCCGGCGGTACTTTTTTAAGTGTTAGAGACGAAACAATCACCGGAATAGAATATTGTTGCTTCCAATATGCCGAAACTATGATCAGATTAGTCAGATATTGACTTTCATTTTTCGACATTTCCCTGAGGGGGAGTACGGGAAACAGTTTTAAAGGATTATCTCAAGCTTTCAGTAAAACTGATGTAATTCAGTTAAGAAACGTCGTAGAGATCTCGAGAACGTCTCATTTTATAGAAAAATGTTCACTCTATCACTTTGTGTAGCTGAAAGAAAATTTTTGTATTAATTAGTACATGTTGGTATGTCAAGACGGCAGCATCTTGGATATCCTTTGATGAACATTCCATACTGTGCCCTAACTTTCCTACAACGTCTTTGTGAGCTTTCTGAAATCTATATTAATCACTAGTAGGCACCTTTCTCCGATGTGTAGCACATCGCAAGTCATAGAGACATGTTCGACTCAAATATTCAGTAAGATTTTCCTCACGAAATTCTTTTTTGTGAAGTCATGCACTTTATAAATCGTGTGTTTCAGAGAGAGCATAGTCAAATAGAATACTTTTTGTTATGGGCCGATAGTCTGAGAGATATACTACAAAAATACTCTTAGAGTTTTCAAATTTCACGCTTCGTTAATTTTTTGCAACTGTGATTTTGATGTCCACAGGTGTGGACATCCGAGGGTAAAGGATTAAGAATATGCAGAATGGTTGAAAAATGTCGGAAATGATTAACAATTTGTCACGATATGAGAGAATTTCCAAAATTTCTAAGCAACTTTTCGAAAATTACAGAGAATTCCGAAAAATATTGAATAATTTCACTAATGTGAACAAACTCGGAAAAAATTCTTAAAACTCCGTAAAAATATTTAAGAAAGCTTTTGAAAACTTCAGAAACATCCTAGGATATTAAATTTTCACGATATCTCGCTTATGCATTAGGAAGTAACAAGGTGATCCTCATGTCCTCTTCATCTTTCTCATACTTATCTTCTTCTCTATTCACAGACACTCACCGAGCTGTACCTTAGTTACAATCGAATCGGAGCTGCTGAAGCCCAAAATCTCGCTAATGCATTACGACATAGCAAGGTGATCCTCATTTCCTCTTCATCTCTCTCATATCCATCCTTCTCTCCATGCGTAGACACTCACCGAGCTGACCCTTTGGGAAAATAAAATCGAAGATGCTGGAGTCCAATGTCTCGCTGACGCATTACGATCTAATAAAGTGATCCTCATGTTCTCTTCATCTCTCTCATGGCCATCTTCCTCTCTATTCACAGACACTCACCAAGTTAGACCTTCTCTGTAATAAAATCGGAGCTGCTGGAGCCCAATATCTTGCTGAGGCATTACGGAATAACACGGTGATCCTTATTGCTTATTCATATCTCTCATATCTATCTTCTCCTCTATTCACAGACACTCACCATGCTGCGCCTTAGCGACAATAAAATCGGAGATGCTGGAGCCCAATATCTCGCTGATGTATTACGAGATAACAAGGTGATTCTCACTTCCTCCTCATCTCTCTGATATCTACCTTCCTCTCTATTCACAGACACTCGCCAAGCTGGACCTTCGTAGGAGTGAAATCGGAGCTGCTGGAGCCCAATATCTTGCTGAGGCATTACGGAATAACACGGTGATCCTTATTGCTTATTCATATCTCTCATATTCATCTTCCTCTCTATTCACAGACACTCACCGAGCTGGACCTTTGCTTGAATCAAATCGGAGATGCTGAAGCCCAATATCTCACTGATGTATTACGAGATAACAAGGTGATCCTCATTTCTTCTTCATCTCTCTCATAGCTATCTTCTTCTCCATTCATAGGCACTCAAGGAATTGCATATCTTCTATGGAAACAACATTTCTTCGTCGCTTATGCGACAACTGCAGGAAAAAGATAACCGATTGATATACGACTAATGGCCTTTTTTCATTGCTCACTAATAAACAATGACATTGGAATGTTGTATTCTATTTATATTCTATTCACATGCGCGACCAGAGATACATCTGAAATAGGACATCACTATGGCCAAACACTAGACAAATCCATGCAAAAAAAACGATCTCGACCTCTCTAAAGCTGATTTTTCTTCCGTATTTTTTTTACACGAGAAATCCTCCTCATCTTATCAGAATAAGAAGACTAACCAGTTTATTGTGTTATCACTTAATGAGTCACTAACCTGATACTTGCTTTTTTTCTCAAGTAGAAAGAATCATCCGTCATTGAACTCTTACTCATATTAAGCCTGTTACGCCCATGCTTTTTCACGCACTGTAATAGCAATATATGCTTCTATAAAACGATTTTCTCTCTTCTAAGGCCACTATCCTGACAAAATGATGCTTATAGAATGTTCCTTGCCAAAAAATACAGAACAACTATAACATTTAGCTGAAGTTTTTGTGTCTTTAGATGCTTCACGCGTTGAACACCGTTTTCGTTTTCCTTTTGCAGAATCTTCATTTGATTCTTGTGAATTTCTTCTTGTTATAGGATAACCAACAACAGTTGAGACATTTTAAATATCTTTATGCAGAAATTTTGAGGCTTTTGAACGAAAATCTAACAGAGGTGTCACCAGACTAAGTCTGAGTTCTTCTGAAAATAATCGTCGTTTATACTTAAGATGATCCAAAAGTAGTGACGGAGGTATATTTTTTTCTTATAAAAAGCTTAAAGAAGTTTTTCTTTTTAATGAAAAGATAGAGCGTCTTCCGCACTATTTTTTTGTATGCTATTAAATCATTGTTTAACTAAGATCATAATAAGAAAATTTCTGTAAGAGCTATTTTTGTTGAGACTAGGTGGTAGCATTATATCATAATGTGTGTAACACTTTTGCATTTCACTTTATTATCACTTAACATGTTATCTTAAAAATAAAAATATATCAGAAGATGCAGCATGAGAAGCTCTACAATTTATGTAGAACCGACTATTTCATAGTTGTACGTTTTCGTTTTCAAAATGAATAAAACTCCGAACTATCAAATTTCGATGTCGAGAAAACAAGATTATTTTTTCAGTAAAAGGCGATTCGTTTTTTTCTATTTTGTTTTTCTGTTATATGATATGTTTTATTTTTAAAACAAAATTCACCACAATATGGAGCGTGAAAAGCTCTACAGTTTATAAAAAACTATTACGAAAAGATGGGACAGAAAAAACCGAAGTTCTCTTTTAGCAAAAACAACAATCTTGTTTTCGCAATGTCGAAATTTGCTAGCTCGGAGTTTTGGCCATTTTGAAAACAAAAAGTGCAACTACGAAATACGTCGTTCATTATAAATTGTAGAACTTTTCACGCTGCATCTTCTGATATATTTTTTATTTTTAATATAACATGTTAAGTTACAATAAAATGAACTGCAAAAATGTTACACACATTATGATGTAATGCTACCACCTAGTTTCAACAAAAATAGCTCTTATAGAAATTTTCTTATTATGATCTTAGTTGAGCAGTAATCAAATAGTATAGAAAAATAGAGCGAAAGACGCTCTATCTTTTCATAAAAAAGGAAAACTTCTTTAAGCTTTTTATAAGAAAAAAATATACCTCCGCCACTACTTTTGGATTACCCTAAGTATGATATATAGACATGATATAAGTATAAAAATGAATGTTGTTACTAAATATGAATAAATCAATACCACGATAGTAAATATTCCACACCTATAGATTTTCTGACATTAGTTCTAACGATAATATCATGGGAAGAAGAAGATAGATATTTGCAAACAAAGTCGTTTATTGTATTCTTAGAGGATACATGTACATATATGTATAATTAGCAGTTACTCATGCAACAATATATAAATGCATATGTAAGAACACGAAAAAAGAAAAAACACTAACAATAGAAATGTAAATTTTTTAATTTTAGATTTTTTCGGAGATCTCATTATTTTTTATTATAATTCTAACAACAACAACATTTATATCAATTAAATATGATATTGATATTGATAGTATTCATATTTGTATCAATACAATATATTCCATGTCGCCGTTGCACATAACTGCGAATAAAATATCGCAGTAACTATGTACATATTTCTCACAGGTAATATTCAGTTACTGAGAAAAATCATAACTTTTTAATCACTCTCTATTATCAGTTTTCAATGAAAAAACAACGAGTATTTTTTCTAAACAAAATTTTGACAGAGAACGATAGAAATTTGCTATTTTCATGTTGAAAAATAACAGATGAATGTATTGAATCGTACATGTCAAACATTTTATATGATTCTTTTGTTTTAGAAACTCATCCAACATGCAATTTTGATGCTCTTACACTTGGTTCTTGTTATAATATCTCTCGAAAATATTCAAACAAAAATATGGCTTCAATCGGCAATTCTATTGAGTGTTTTTCTATCATCATTGAATGTGTTATCAGAAGATGACTTGATGCAACTTAGGAGGAATCTCAAGGTAGTATAAAATATAAACATATTTAATATTCATATTAAAAGATAATCCAGCTAATTATACAAAAAAAAAACATTCGTACTTTTTCTTCAAAACTCATTTTTATGAGTAACTGTCGAATTGACAGCAAGTTATTTTTCAACATATATTTCATTTTAATGAATAATGAGATTTTCTATTCGACATATAGTTCGTACTCTTTTGGACGAGACTAAGATATTTTTTGGTCGATCTTCAAAATTTAAGAAAATATGAACTTATTAAGACACTTTCTCGACTTTTTTCTAATGTCTCATGTTCCTTTTGTATTCAAAAAATGAAAACAAAAATGCATTATAGTAAAAAAAGTTTTCTCTCTTATCCACTGTAGTAGTGAGTTCTTTTCAAATAAACGTGACTCGAATTTTGTATTTTGATGTCTACTGAAAATAAAAGAAATTTTTACTTAAAAAAATATCATTTTGAACGTTCAGTTTTTAGCATAATGTGAACGATAAAATTCTAAAGTGTGACGTTTCCTGTATTGGTATACTTTTATAGGTCAAAAATCTATAGAAAGTTTTATTAAAATTCTATTTACTATATTGATGTTAAATTTTTAAATAGAGATCTGCGAGATAGTTCCGAATCCAGCAAAACTCCGTTTGTCCTGTTTCGCGATGTATTCGAAATTGTCCCGAAAATTTTTTGAAACGAGACAAGCGAGATCGATACTATTCAAAAAAAAAAAACTCAATGTCCTGAATTTTCTAAATTCACATATCAAAATGTGTCGTAAGTTTGAGACTTTATATCTAATAAATATTTTACTATTTAAATAAATAAAATGATAGAAAGACGAAGAAAAATCTATTGCCAGATAGTTTCAAAATTGATTATTTTGATTTCATTTCATCAATTCTTTCAGTGCTATTATAATTTGAGCACATCATCTCATTTAACTAGCATATTCTGCGTATCAATTAGTGTATTCTTGAAGATGAGTATCAGCTTAAATTACTACATTGAATGAAGTGAATTATATTTTCGTTAATGTTTCAATATGTCATTGTGGAAGTAACAAATTAATAATTTCATATGGAGTTACAGTTATTCATTGATCGATATTGTGCTGTCAATTTTATTAACAAAAAGATAGCTATAGTTCGTCTAACAATTATCTATATGAATCTATGTTATCTATTGGTAATATAAAAAGAAAAGCTTATCCTTCTTCACAAAACCATATTTCTATGTCCCTGTTAGTTAAATTAGCAAACAGGATATTACGAGAAAATTCGAAATGGGGCACAAAGAAAGGTTTGTTCCGTAGATCTCTATTTTTACATTAAAATTTTAATTGGCATTTGATTTAGTCTTTCTTTCGGTTTAAAATACACAAGAATTTGTACAGTTCCTACATTTTAGTAACACGGAAAGTCAAGTTATTTAGATAAGTAATTTGGAAAAATGAGCTGATTGCAACTCATAAAGATATTTGGTTATAATTTTTCAATGAGCAATAGAAGGGAAATACATAAAATGTTTTTTTATGGTAGATGACTTTTGGAACACCTGTTACTTAATTCGCTTAGTTCTGGATTAATTATAAATCTGATGTTTTTTTCTCTTTACTTTGTAGACTCTTCAAATATTACTTATTTTTATACATGACATAACATTCTTTCGAATGATGATAACAATTACAGTCGAAGAAAAAAGTAAAAGAGAATCTAATGAATATATTGAACAAGGTGTTAATATATGTACTGATTTATCGGTTGAAACACGTACTAGTGTAGTCCATATCGCCACTTTTTTAACAAATGTGTCGCAGTTACGCATAGGTGCATCGTAATTACGGATCACAGTTCGATCGGAAGCGAATATATGGAAGCTGTTAATCCAATTATTCTTTGACATGATGATAGATGTTGTAATCCACGTGAACAGTCATCTACAAACGTCATGCTGATGTAATTGTTAATGTACCTGATGATGTTTCTGATGGTTGAAAACTTAATTATTCTACGTAGTTGTTTTTTTTTTAAGAAAAAAGTCCATTCCTTTGTTTTATTTTTTTTTCTGTTATCATTATTTTGTCTTTCATTTTATGATTCAAGCCAGGAAAAGTTTTCTTTCTTTTTTTTCCATTATCCGGTTATTTTGTTTTTCTAATTTGAGATATAATTTTTTCGTATATCTTTGATCCATCTACAAGGTTACGCATAACCTTTTGCTAGGGGTGGCGGTGCTATTGTTTTAAGTTAAGAACCTAGCGAATTTTATATCAAATTAAAGCGCATCGAAATCTGGATATATTGATACTAAACAGAAAGAGTTATCAATACTTTTTAGTGTCGAATCTATGCTGTTTTTAGAAATTCGATACTTTTTTTGGTATGAAAAATTAAGGCACTATTAATTCAAATACACAATAACATATTTTCTTTTGATATTTTTACATGGTTCGATGGAACTCATTGAGCTCTACGAAACTATATATACAAAAAGTTTTCTTGAGCCACTTTTCTAAGATAAAAGGTTTTTGAAATCATTTGTAAAATTCAAAAACAAAGTTTCAAAGCCATTCTTCTTATGGAAAAAACAATCGATTGTCCCAACCAAATTAGCTTCTTTAATTACTTTTACTAACAAAGTTGCTTCGAATTATAATCGCTGGACACAGTTTTTCACGCTGCATCTGATGAATATATTTTGAAACATCTTTGTTAGTAAAAGTAATTAAAAAAGTTTATTTGGTCGGAACAATCGATTGTTTTTTCCGTAAGAAAAGTGATTTTTGCAAATAATTTCAAAAATCTTTTATCTTAGAAAAGTGGCTCAAGAAAACTTTTTCTATATACAATTTTGTAGAGCTTAATGAGTTCTATTGAACCATGTAAAAATGTCAAAAGAAAATATGTTATTGTATGTTTGAATTAATAGCGCCTCGATTTTTCATACCAAAAAAAAGCATCGAGTTTCTTAAAACAGCATAGATTCGACACTAAAAAGTATTGATAACTCTTTCTGTTTAGTATCAATAAATCGAGTTTTCGATGCGCTTTAATTTAATATAAAATTCGCTAGGTTCTTAACTTAAAACAATAGCACCGCCACCCCTAGCAAAAGGTTATGTACAACCCTGTACTTTCGTTCTTGAATTATTGAGGAAACAATCATATGCACAAATTCTCTGGAAAAGATATTTACTGTAGTAAATTCAACAATAGGTGGGGGGAAACATCCCCTCAGGTAAAACGTTTGAATCAAAAACCATCCTATGACCTTCCTCTTGATCTAGGAAAGTATTGTGGAAATTTTGGTGACGCTATCTTTTACCAGGATTGAGTTATAAGCGGACAGACAGACAAACATTCTTCTTTATATATAAAGATTATTTATTATAGCGATCGATAAGAAATATTTGTAAAATGAGATATGCTGTTTTTTGTTGATACTGTTCTTTTTGTTTTTATTAGGGTCCAGTATCTTGAAAGTTCTAATTAGTATTGATTTCAGCAGGAATAGGCGAGATAAAGTTTGTAGCTAGAATAATAATTTTATCATGTTTTGAAAATGTAATTTGTTGTTGTTTATCTGGATTTAAAACAATACCAAAAAATCTTGTTGGATCATGTGAATATTTCATTAATCTATAGCCAATTGCTAAAAATTGGTATTTTAATGTTTCTTGCATTACATCATAATAACTAATTGGTTTTTCTAATGGAACGAACATCGATGCTAAACATAAACAAATATCATGACCATCAGATGTTAATAAAATATCATAAACTTTTTTAATATTTTTATTTTCAGATAATTGTGAAATATATTTTGATAATAAATTAGGACTAACAACAAAATCATCGGCACATCTCATATATGCTAAATCACGATTACGTATATCATGCATTTCTGTTACTATATTAAATGTTTTTTCATTATTTGATTTATCAATTATGTTTTGTATATATAATAAACAAATTAAACA
Organism: Macrotrachela quadricornifera; assembly: GCA_022393335.1. Classification (NCBI taxonomy): domain Eukaryota; kingdom Metazoa; phylum Rotifera; class Eurotatoria; order Philodinida; family Philodinidae; genus Macrotrachela; species Macrotrachela quadricornifera. The sequence continues at coordinate 56,703 of JAJEKB010020807.1, read as the reverse complement.
TTCAGCGTCAGAATCTTCAACTAAATGTTGTTGGTTATTTTCATTTGCTAATAATATAACATAATTATAAGAAAATAAATTTAATTTTTCTAAATCAAATTTATTTGTCAAATTTCCATGATGTACAAATACTTTTTGTTTTGTTAATTGATTAACTAATTGCTCAGCTATAAATTTAATTATATCATCAGAATTTGTTAATATATGTAATTCGCTCCCATCATCAACATATCCATCCAATTCTTTAGCAATTAATGGAGCTTTATCATTCCATCCGAGTATAAGATTTCGTTCAATTCTTGTTTTTGTTAATGGTGATGTAGGTGTTGATAATGAAACTTTTCCATCATTAATTACTGATAATGTTGTTGATTGGTAATATTCATTATTAGTAGATAATAAAAATTCGGATGATAAGATAATTTTATCATCATCTTCAGCGATAACAATTATTTGATCATTTATATTTATTACTGTATTTAATTTCGGAGATAAATTAACTGTTCCATCGAATAACATTAATCCAATAACTGAACATTTATTATATGCAAAAATAGCATCATGAAATGTTTTACCAACAAGTGCACCTTCATATTTAAAATAAATTTCCTCATATCTAAATGATAATAAACTTGTTAATATTAGAGCTAAACCATTTTGTCGACATGATTGAGCTATAATACGTGAAATAATTTGATTATCATTGACAAATAATGCTTCATCTCCACCTAAAACAATACATTTATTTTTTATTTTTTACCATTAAACATTTTTATGAACAAACGAAAATTATTTTTTTTATCATTTATCTCACATTGGACAACAAATTAGAGCTAAACAAAGTACTCCTATTCATACTTGTCAGGTCAAAGATTCCGATCACTGGATCTCAAAGAAAATGACCAAAAAAAAACATCAAAAATTACTGGAAATTGAAGCACTATTCCAGTCAAAAATCTTCTGGATTTTGTTCCTGCTGTTTTTGCCGGTCATTTTCTGTATGTTCCTTCAAAATTCAATGATCAAAATCTTCAACATGTCTCGAGATGGTAAGTAATCGATTATCTTATGTTTGAAATTTCACATGAAATGTAATTCATTTTAGAATAATTCTTTATGTTTTTAGGTGCCATGAAAATCAAGAAAATCGAGTACTTTGTATTCGACGGATTAATATATAGACATAATCATTTATCTAATACAAATCCACAATGATGATGTTCATCATCTATTTTTTAATTTTCTTTCGTTTTTTTAGAAAATGTTTTTACAAGATATATTATATTCTTTTCATAAGAGGAGGGTTTTTCTCACGAAATACTTTAAAGATATTTTAATTAGACTTAGTTTATACATGATCTTTGATAGTCCTTGAAGAGTCATGTCACTATGTGTGACAGGTTCCGAACTGGATTTCTCGTGCTAAATAATAGCCTCAAAAGGCTATCTATTTCGATCTGAGATGATTTATAATATTCTGTCTGTCACGGTGTGTGACGCTTCATTGTTAAGGACGTCTGTCCCATCTGGTGGGGGAGGGGAAGGAGGAGGAGGAAGGTGCAAATTTCTACCCCTAAACACTTCAACACTCTTTCAGATCGTGTTTCACAAAATAATATTTAAATGTATAAAAACTAATAAAAACCTGCAATAATTGCTGCATCCAAATAAATTTGCTCCTTTATTTCAGCTACAATATTAAAACTGATGTTATTACGTTGTGGATTATTTCTAATTGCTAATATTGTTTTTATTGTTCTAATATCAGGATTGGTTAATTCTCGTGCCAGTATAATTATTGATCGTGCTTCATTAAGACTCAATTTATTTAAATCATTGATCTAAAATTAGCAAAATATAAGGTTATTATCCATATGTATAATATCCAGCATATGTGTGTGTATCTGTCAGTGATGGATCAAAGGTTAAAGGTTAAATAAGGCTATAGGGAAAAGACACCAAAGCCTATTATATAGGAGTAACCATAGGTCTTCAAAAGCTATCTATATGAAAGTACTTATGGATTCTCAAGGATCGTCTTATAAAGTACCCATAGACCCTGAAGAGTGTAAGACAATAAAAGGATGAGACTAGAAGTAGTACCAGGAACGTAAGGATAGAAGAACATACGGCTATATGGACTATAAAAATATGTGTGATGTAAGAGTATGACGCCGCTAGGTTTCGATCGATATAAATAATAATGAGTAAATGTATGTCTGTTATTGGATGAAAAGTTAAACGTTTAATTTATTTATAATATTTAGAGTATAGACAATAAAACAGAAAATTGAAGAAAAAATTTTGTTCGGCATTCATTATTGGGCAAGAGACACATCGAACAATGAGGTGAACCTTATCAAAAAATTCGAATTAATGTTATCTAGTTTTCAGTTAGAATTTTTAGAAAAACAATTTTTTTTAATTATTAGAGTAATCGGAAAATATTCTTTAAAATAGTATTTATAGTCTATAAGATGAGCGAGTTAGGAAAGGAAAATGGAAGGTACATCAATTGAAATCTTATTATTTTTTCATTGTCATCTATCTATCGCTCTCCTGCTGGTCAATTTTTTCGACCAATCAGATTTCAACAAGCGTTTTTCTGTTATGATTAGGATGAAGCATAAACATTCGGGACCTTTAAAGGTTATCAAGAGATGTATTTAATATGGCCTAAATACCTCTATGTTTCATATGGATAATAGTCGAAGTCTAATATTGGCCCATGGTATATACAAGATTTCAGCCAATCAGATATCAGCAAGGGATCTCCCTGCTAATATACGAATGAAACGTAGGGTTGTGTCGGGCTATATTAAAGACAACTATGGATAACCTCTAAATGGCCCGAATATGTCGATGTTTCATATGGATGATAGTCCGTCTCCAATATTAACCCATGGTATGTACAAGATTTGAGCAATGAATCTTTATGCTACTATTCGAATGAAAGACGGACGTATTTGGGCGAGAAGTCAATTTCACCTCCTCACATTGTTTTCTGGCTAATACTAACGGGCCTCTGCATACTTCTCATGAATTCTATAACATACGATAATCATACTTCGGCCACAACTGAAAAACCGTGCAATTTCCACAGGGTATAGCTATTATCATTAGTAAAATTTAAAGACAAAAAGAAGAGTATTTGTCAAAAAAAAAGAATTATTTTATATTATTTCCATACCGACGTCGGATCACCATTCCTACAAATAATTTTTGTATTTTTTGAATTATGTATGTTATTTTTAATCATATATTGAACTTCATCACGATCTTTTATTGTCAATATAACAATTGAAGGATTTCGTTGACTTTCATTGGCAATAATTAATTCATTGATAATATCAAATATTGTTGGTGACCATCCTAAAATTACTAAACACAAAGAAAAAAGAGAAAAAAAAAACAAATTTTATTTCCTCTTTTAATATAAATTAATTTAATTTATAAATCTAACTTGTATGATTCTTTTCAACAACTGTTGTATGTCCTTTTTTTAGTTCCGCTAATTTTTCATCCATAAAAGTAACAATACCACCAATTAATATTGCAATAATCACAAGACCAATAAGCATAACAATTCCAGATAGCGTTCGATTTTTTGCACCTTCATCTTCTGCTCCTGCACATGGATCAAGTATACGTGTGAATGATTGCCATAATGCTTCTCCATAACTATCTGTTTTTTTAGCATAATAGAAAATTATACTAAATACTAATATAAGAAATACACTTATAATAATTAATAGTGGAATAATAAAAATTAAACCATGAGCAAAGAAGCTATCAAATTTATATCTTATATATGAACAGATATATTTTAATTTATTAATTGAACGATTTGTATTATCGTCTTTCGATGTAATAACCATTTATTTATTAGTTAAGAATTTATGAGATAAATTATACAAAAAATCTAAAACATTAAATGAAATTTAATATTGTGACATGATTTTTTCGATTTATCATTTATATTATACCGGGTATTTGAAAAGTCACTTACCAAAAAAAAATCTGAATATCTCCCTTACGGCTCGAGCAAACGAACTAATTTTTTTATCAATGATAGAGGCATGTTCAAAGTTTATATCCATAAAGACATGTCTAGAGAGGCGCTTTGTTAAGTATCATTATTGATTTGAACAAAAAAATGTTTACCTTTTTACAGATAGGAAGAAAAAACAATATACTTGACAAAAGATCCCTCTAGACATGTCTTTATCAATATGATGCTTGAACATACCTCTATCATTGATAAAAAAATCAGCTCGTTTGCTTGAGCCGTAAAGGAGATATTCAATTTGTTTTTCGACAAAATGACTTTTCAAGATTGCCCAAAAATTACACAACGGAGAAAAAATTGATTATCTCCATTACGGTTCGAGCAAACGGGCTGATTCTTTTATCAATAATAGAGGTATGTCGAAGCTTCAGGTTCATAAAGACATGCCTAGAGAAATTCTTCGTTAATTATATTGGTTTTTTTTCTTATCTGTGAAAAAGTAAGCATTTTTTTGTTGACGTCATTTGTGATACTTAACAAAGGTTTTCTCTAATCTTATCCATATGGATTTAAAGTGTGAATATGCCGCTATTATGAGTAAAAAAATCAGTTTGTTTGTTTGAGCTGTAGCCGAAATATTCAATTTTTTCTTGGTAAGGTGGCTTTTGGCTCATCCTATTCCTATTTGTGAAAAAGTAAACATTTTTTGTTCAAACTAATAATGATACTTAGCAAAGCGTCTCTCTAGACATGTATTTATGGATATAAATTTTGAACATGCCTCTATCATTGATAAAATCAGTTCGTTTGCTCGAACCGTAAGGGAGATATTCAGATTTTTTTTTGGTAAGTGACTTTTCAAACACCTGGTATAACTGACATTTGATAACCGTTTAGATTGTTTTTTCATTTATTTAAAATGTGTGTTCATTTAGTAGAATCTAGTTTTCAATATTTAGAAACGATATGTCTCCAAGAAAACGTGCAGACTCCTTCTTTTAACAAAAGTTTACTCTATTCAGTGATGAAATTTGGTAAAAAATAACATGTTTCAAAATTGAAAATGAATTTTTACGGAAAATTAATAAATTTTCGGAAAACTCAATCTATGTCAAAATTTGTTAACTTACGTAAATTGAAAAAGTATATATGAAGTTTTGTAGAGCAGATCACAGCATCTTGAATAATATATAAAAAAATTGTATTTTCATCAAATCTTGATACATTAAAAATCCAAAACTGGCTGCTATGCCTATTGATTTCGCTTTCTGAGCAGTCTTACTGCCTTCTTTGCCTACTAGTCTTGACAACGTTGGACTTCCAGTTGAAGTGGATTGCTGGGCAACTGAAGTTCTCTGTTGATGAGCATTAATCAGCAGATTATGTTGTTGGATTTAGATTTTACGAATTTGTCGGTAGTCAAGTTGTATACATGACGATGACGGTTTTCTATGAATTGCGTCGGAATAAGAATGGAATATGTATACCCTGAGATATACGTATTAGTTTTAGGCCTTCTATCTATGATGGTCTTTGGTCCTTTATAGATTAAAGTCGATGCTAGAATAGTAAGAGTTACTATAGTGTCCGCCGCTGTCTGTAATAGTGACGCTAATTTTGCCCATCGGTCACAGTCTGTGACAAAAGACAACGAGTCTGTCAATCACAGTCTGTGATGCTAATTTTGGCTGTCGGTCACGGTTTGTGAAGGGGGGAGGGAATGGGTCCAAATTTCTACCCTTAAACACTTCAACACTTTCTTTGGGATCATGTTTCACAAAAGATATTAGAAACAAAAACAAGTACGAGAAACTATGAAACTTGAGAGCTGTAAATAGATATGTTTTTTTTCTTACATTTCATGAAGTTAAACTGAGGTGATTACACCAAATCCACTCATATTCCTTCAAGTTCTATGATAGATGTGTTTTTTGGTAAGATAACAAAGTCATTACCCCTTGGTGTAATGTGTGGAATAAATGTCAATTTACTTTCGTTGACTGTATGTTAGGTTATCCTGACGTCTGGCTATGGATACTCGGTGTAATGGTATTATGACATCTATGAAAACTTGATGAAGATGTGATTTTCTACATGCCATTGCATGAGTCGTGAGCTACTCTGCAAAACTTCATATATTCGTACAAATCAATTAAAATAAATTCTCAGCAAGTTTATTTTAAGAGAGAATATTGTTGCTTTTACAGAAAAGGATCTATGAAAATTTGATCATGAATTTATTAATGTCATAAACTCTTTCCTTTCCAGGTTTTATTATTTTACTCCTCTTTTACAGTGTAGAAGAATGGGAAATGACTATAATGGACAACTCTCCGATGAAAGAACCTTAAAACGAGGTGCACCTTAAGGAAGTGTTTTAGACGCAACCTTATACATCGTTGCACATCACGACCTACATTTAGTTTTTCAAACACCGGAAAATAATCATTTATATTTTGATGACCTGGGAAGTGTATTCACCCCCGATTTGTATATTAACAGATCTAAGGATCAATTAATTGAAACTGAAAAACGAATTAATAATGACCTGGCAAATTTACATAAATATGCCGTAGAATGGCACCAACCAATTAATAGTAAGAAAACAGAATTTATAATTTTCTCCCGTACGGTAAAACCACCAGAACTTACGATTCTGTGCAATGGTCATCAAATTGAAGAAAAGAAAAACTTCAAGTACCTGGGGGCATACAGTTGATTCAAAATTATCATTTAATTGTGTTGTGAACGATCATCTACGAAAATGCCGACAGACATACTCAGTTTTAAAATATATACATCGAAGATTTCTTTCCTTTTTCAAACTTAAACAATGAGTCTTTAACACATACATTTGGCCGCATCTATATGCAATGTCATCACTATATTGTCTAATGTCGAAAACACAAAAAGATAAAATCAACAGATTTTATCGTCTATGCTTACGAATTATTTATCACTTATTTCGATGTCCATCTGATGATTTACAATATACCTTTCATCTGCCTACATTAGAAGAAAAATACAGAAAATCTTCATCAAAGCGACTAAATAACATCTAAAAATTTGAACGAGAACTAATTGACTGTTGTTTAATGCATACAAATGTAGTAAATATAACACGTCATCACTACTTTGAACAAAGATGCATTCTAGCCATGCGAAGAGGTCGACCCAGCACACGCATGATAGATTCTTACAACGATTCGTCAACGTACCTCGACAAGCTCCTTCATTTCTGTTACGAACACTCTATTCCTTTAAAAAAAAGAAGGGAAGGGAGGAGGGAAAAAAGTTTTAGCTTGCATAAAACTCATTAACGCCCCTGTTTTCCTTTTTTTTATATATAGTAATTCTTTTTTTCTGAAATTCTTGTAATTTTGTGCTGAAGAATGAAAAATGAATTCATTTTTAAGTGGTCAAGACTAACTTGGTGAAGCTACTCAAATAAACCAATTTATATATATACAAGAATGGGAAATAAAAAAAAAACCTTAGAAACCCATACAAATCAAGTAAAAAAGCAACAAAAAACAGAAAAAGAATTTACTATATAGGACCATAATCGAAGAATAAATATACAAGTAACGCTCATCTGAAGACTCGCTCAGCTCTTTCTCGTAGAAATCGTGTTTCTAAACTAACGTCGAGCTATTCATTTATAAAATTTTAAAAAATCGAAGTCACATTCAAGTTCCTGGACATTAACAGCCGTTGACCAAACTTCATAAAAAACAAATGCTTTTTGTTAAAAATTTGTTCTTTGTTTAAAAAATTGATCTTCAAAAAATTTTTATGCAGCTGACTTTAGATTTGAATTTCTCGTCCTCGATTACCGTTCGGTCAACCCTTATAAAATTTTTTTTTCCAAAAACAGTGAACCTTTGTGTAAAAAAATGAATCCGAAAAAAATTTTAAAAACCTAACCTCAAATTCGGATTCCTCGATTCCGATTACCTTTCGGTCAAGTTTTATAGAAAATATTAATAAAATGTTTTTTTGACCTTGTGCGGACATACAATCAATCAATCAGACAATTTATGTATGCAAGACTCTTCTCTACGAGAAAGAGAATACATTCAGACATGGCATCAAAAGAAAAACTAGATAAAATACACATTTACCTTTGTAATACTTCACCACCAACAGAAATGGAAAGATGAATATACACCCCATACCAAAAGATATATATTCATTCAAGTGTAATATTAATACGAACAATATAAGTAAAATACACATTTATTATAGTGATGCTTAATTACCAAGAGAAAAGACAATGAAAAGAAAAATGTATTCATTCAAGTGTAACATTAATACAAAATATATAGGTAAAATATACATTTATCTTCGTAATACTTCAACACTAATAGAAATGGAAAGATGAATATACACTCCATATGAAAAAATATATATTCATTCAAGGGTAATATTAATACGAACAATATAGGTAAAAAATACACATTTACTATAGTGATGCTTAATTACCAAGAGAAAAAAGAATGAAAAGAGAAATATATTCATTCAAGTATAACATTAATACGAAATATATCGGTAAGATATACATTTATCTTTGTACTGCTTAACCGCTAAGAGAAAAAAAGTGAAAAGAGAAATATATATGCCACATCAAATAAATATATGCATTCAAGTATGACATTAAAACCAAATATATAGGTAAAATACACATTTATAATAGTGATGCTTTAATCAGTGGCGAATTCAATGGTAAGCAATTCAGTGATCAATAATCCTTCGAAAAAGGCTAAACAAATTAATTCACTATTTATATAAGTATTGAATAAATAATTAAATTTTTGAAACTGAAAATTATGAAAACGATTCATTCTCAAAATAGATAGATTTTATTTTTTTATATATTATTATTATCGGATGACTTTAAAAAGAAGCTTGTACAATCATTTTCTAGTTTAACTGATTATTGTCATAGTTATTTAACTTTTAACGTAGCTGTTTATTTTTATTGTATTTATATAAAGATCTTTCAGATATTTAAACTTGCGATAGAAAGAAAAAAACTAAATTATATTTAAGTACTCAAAAGAATACTTCATCATCGGCATCAAAAGATATTTTCCTCAAATATTCATCCCACCTTACTGATTTTCCAGAACAAAGATTGAGAAATGAATGTGGATTATTTAGAAAATATTATTATCAATTTATATATGCTTGATTTTTTTAAGTATCTATATAATTTGTAACTATGATTCAATATTGTGTAGAAAAAAAAGAGCAAAGATTTAAAATGTGAATGTTTGTTAAGTACTGATATATTTCATCAAGTAATGTGAACCTTTTCAAGGCTCACGAGTGTCTAGAAAATTCGAAGATTCATCTTAATGAATGTAATAATGGGTGGGCCAAAAAATAACGAAGGATTTAGTATTTTTAAAATATCTCCCCCAATCTTCACTCTTTTGACTTATTTAATTTGAAAAATTTGTCGTTTAATTTTCTACAAAACAGATGTATTTTATTATCTAAGATAATTTCTTTTATCTCGGTCCATTCAATATAATCGATTAGTCCAAAGCAAACGATATTCAAAGATAATATCTTTTGAAATTTCTTTTACGGCACATTTTAACAGAACAATTAATGCCACAATTGAATAAATATGAATAAAACATAGGATTTTATATAACATTTATTAATTAAAATAAGAAGTACAGGTAGTTGGTCCAGATCGAATTTTGAACATTAAATCGTAGTCACATAGGTCTATTCATTATTGCAATTTAACATCATTACTATTGTTGATGACTCCAAGATGAGTTGAAAGCTCTAGTTCATGTGCATATCGTCGTTTTCTTTTTACTGAAAATATGTAATTGTTTAAATTGCGGATGTAAAACTTTAGCTATGTGTTGTTCATCTTGAACAGGCCATTCACTTTCTATATATTGAAGAAAGTATTTTTTAAATTTTAATAAACTTGGATGTTCATCATCTGATAATTCTTTAGCTACTTGTATTAATTTTTGACGACAAGGTAAAACCAAATGTAATGTTGATTGTTTTTCGTTACTTAATAATTCAGTTATACAGTAGTGTTCAAAAAAACTTGCACATCTTGTTATGCAAATACATCCTTATATATATGCCACTCCCAAGCAGTTTCGCATACTGGTTGATATCCCATGACGAGTAGTATTAAACTCTATATTTTAATATTTTATTCGTTCATCTTTAGAAGAAATATGAGATAAACATCTTGTTTTCATAGACATCACACAATTTACTACAACATTAATGTCAGTATTTTTGAATTCGTCAGCTAAAAAAAGTTCGAGTTCATCAATATTTTTGGGTTTTCTTTTTTCGACTTTGCGTTTTACGATCGACTAGATGTTCTCGATGAGGTTAACATCGGGACTATTAGATGGCTACTTTAATAATTGTGGTACATTTTTGCTGATGAATTGTTTACAAATATTACTGGTGTGTTTTTGATCATTGTCCTGTTGCAAACGCCAATTGTGCCAAAATTGTTGTATAGCAGCAGGAAGAAGATAATTTTCAAGCATATGGACATAATATGGACTATTAAGATTGCATCTAAATGTGTGGCAGGTCAATACACCTTTCACACTCACAGCACCCCAAACATGAACTTTTTGACGATTTTTAGGTGCACATTTTAATTCGTTTTTTGGATGCTTTGTCCAACGACGAGCAGTATTACGAAACAATTGAAATGAAGATTCATCAGTAAAAATTGTACGTTTAAAATTATCAGTTTGATGCTGTTTGGCCCATTATACACGTCGTTTTTTATCATCAGATGTTAACATATGAGTACTATGTGGTAAAACATTTCTATATTCATATTCATGAAGATGACGACGTATCGTTGATATAGATGCTGATGAATAATACCTTGTCGATAATTTTTCTTTGATTTCATTAACGGTTATTTCATTGTTACGTCGAATATATTGACCAATAGCATTTTTTTCCATTCCACTGAGGACACGTGGTCGACCATTTCCACCTCGGTGTTTAAGTGAATTTGTTTGTTTTAATTTATTAATATTGTAATAGATAGTCCTCAGTGGGATATTTGTTTTACGATGAATAATAGGAGCAGATCGAATGCCTTTATTCCAATAATGTAGTATTGATACATGATGATTTTTTAAATCACTAGGTGACGTCATGATTAAATGTATATGTACAGAAAAGAAAAGAAATCACACTTCTATATGGTCAACATGTTATATAGCTAACGTACATATATCCCTGGAAAAATGATTTTCGTAATTGCTTTCTAACGACAAGAAAATCGTTATACAAAAAATTTAATTTTGTGCAAGTTCTCTTTCTCGTAGAGAAGAGTCTTAGAAACATAAATTGTTTGCTTGCTTGCTTGATTGCTTGTATGTCCGTAGGGTCAAAAAAACATCGAAAATCGTATTTTCGAAAAAGACATTTCTCAAGGTAATTCGATGCGGGAACTTCGAATTTGAAGTCTGTTCGGTGATCATGTGGTATCAGCATTGATCAATTGATGTTAGGAATTGGTGAGGTTTGGTATTTTTCACCGAAAATAGGTGTTTTTTCACGAAATGATGATTTCATCGTGGTGGATGATGAACACCATTGCTGATTGTTATGGTATCAGCATTGATCAATGGATGTTAGGAATTGGTGAGGTTTGGTATTTTTCATCGAAAACAGGTGTTTTATCAGGAAATGATGATTTCATTGTGGTGGGTGATGAACACCATTGCTGATTATTATTCTCTTTCTCGTAAAGAAGAGTCCAGTAAACATAAATTGTCGGATTGATTGATTGCTTGTATGTCCGCATAAGGTCAAAAAAACATTTTATTAATATTTCCTATAAAACTCGACCAAAGAGTAATTGGGGTCGAGGAACGCGAATCTGATGTTAGTTTTTTTAAAAGTTTTTTTGAGGATCATTTTTTAACACAAAGGATCACTTTTTTGCAAAAAAAAATTTTTTTATAAGGGTTGACCGAAGGGTAATCAGGGTCGAGGAACTCGAATCTGACTTCGGTTTTTTTAATTTTATAAATGAATAGCATGACGGTAGTTTAGAAACACGATTTCTACGAGAAAGAGCTGAGCGAGTCTTTGGGCGAGCGGTACTTGTTTTTTTGAACACTACTGTAATATTGAATGACAATCATTGCAGATAATGAACCCTTGACGAACATTATTGACCACGATTTCTTGAAATTTACCCAAGATTGGTTTATTATAGAAGAAGGTTTCACATAAGACAGACATTGATCTTTTTTTTTCACTAAATTTTCTATTTCTGATTTACTAAAAGATGTTTTTGTTGTTGAAACAGGTATAGACAAGAAATGAGTTATACAATGACCTTTGAAATAAATCACAATCAAAACATCGAAAGAAAAGAAAGAACGAACTATATATAAAATTAGTCATTCTTCGCACTGATAGGATTGAAAAAATAGTTGAGCTAACCATATCTCAATTATTCGCTAGATGTTGTTTAAAACTAGAATGAAATCAAATTTTTAATCACGAAACTAGAATGAAATCATATATATAGGCTATAAAACCGTGATAACTAAAAAATAAGTCATTGGGACCACCGAAAATAGCTATCAGAACTGGGACCGGGACTGAGGCTATAGAAAAAAACTACCGGGACCAAAAAAACTTGTTCCTGCACATGTCTACTTATGAAAGATGCTCCTAGTGTCTACAGTGTATCATTATAGAGCTTTTTCAAGTTGTCTCTATATAGTATAGATGAAATTAGTGAGTAATCTCTTGCCTAACCTACTCAAGTTTTGGGGGCTGTAAATTTACGACCTTCCCCGTCAAAGAGTTAGGAAAAATATTGCACATGTATAATAATTTTTTTCGAATTTTTCAAGAGTTCTACTGTTTTTATGAAAAAAAAGAACTAAATATTTCCTCAAGATCTACAAAAGATTTAATCGTCAAAATTTGAATTGATGGGTTCGGGTTTAAGAAATTCTAATTAGTTGGCTCCAGATCAAAAAAAATGTTAGACTCGGTATGCTCTAATCTCAAATTCCTCTATCTAAATCAAAGATCAAAATCAAGATTTCATTTGAATGGCAGAACGTTTTCATGTACTCTTTTCCATGTTTTTCAAAGATAAATAATTTTAAATGGATTTGCTTTACACATTATCTGTGGAAAAAAACATCCCACTATCTCATCTATTGATTGATGAAACTTGGAGCTCTCTAGCTTGTTCCTAGCTTGAGTTATTCAAAAACAGCGACGAACATTCTGTTTCGAAATAATTTTAGATATTTGTTAAATCACGCACAATAACTTCGGCACGACATATACATCGATGTTTATTCAACAAAAAGTTTATATGCTGAACATTTCTAGTTCACGAACACATTGCCAAATGTATGACAGAAACAGAGATAAACACAAATATACAGGAACTTTTTAATACCAAATGTGTGGTTAAAATGATTATAAGAAAGAATAAACATGCCCTTTGGTTATCAGCACTGGAAGAAAAGTTCAATTTTGTAAAATATTGAAAATTCTCAGGTAGTATACAAGCTCCTGCACTTATAATATATCTTTTACATCGATCTTTTTATAGGGGCTTCTATTATGGGGAAGAGTTTACAGAATTTATTAGTATGCCTTTTACTACTTGCGACAGTTTTGATTGAATTTTTCATTGATGAAAGTGTTAGCTTAAGAGATTATACTGAATAAAATATTTATCGTTTCTACAAATACAGGATCTGGTGTCAAATACAATACAATTTGAATTGAATGTCCCCTGATACAGGACTAAGATTTTTACATTCGAAAAATATTTAGCAAGATTTTATGTAGTATCGCACATACTGAATCAATTAGATATTATTTTTTATCAATTTATTTTCTTTCTGTGATAACAGAAGACATGCAAACAATTGAACATGATGATAAAATCTCAATGACAATAAAAAAGATTTTGTACAGGTTTAACAGTGTCATCTTATTTATTTTTCATATGTCACATAGTTTTTTATTTAGCCCATTTGGGTATTGGTCGACCAAGATAAGCATCTGGATCCTTTCCATCACCCCTCAGCCCATTTCGTCCACGTTTATAGCTACGCATCTGATTCTTGGCAGGTTGCGAAGCCTTGGAGTCCCCAATTGCGATTGCATGGATATGTTTGGCAAAACCATCAGCCACACGGCCACGAGACCAAGCGGCAAAGCCAGCTTTGCGTAATGCAACCACCATTATGTCTACCTATATGAAATAATCGAAACTTTTCATAATAACAAGACTAGAACTAGAGTAATCATTTTTCAGTTTTTTCTTTATAAAATTTTGCAAGACTCCGATGTTTAGACAATTTACTATATACCTTTTTCTTATTATTGTTAACATCCGAGGTACGAATATCGACGGCACCACCACCTGCGTGAGTCCCACCACTTGGACCATAACTATTCGTATATGAATCTTGAGAGAAAGAGAATTTAAATCCTTTTTTCATTCCCAGTTCTGCCATATAAACTTCAGCACGTTGAAGTAGTTCAATAGTTCGTTGATTAAATGTTTTGCCTCGCCATGTTTTTTTCGTATAATCCGCTTTTGGTGCCTTTGTTTCCCATCCTTTTGATCGAGCTGTATTACAATTAATATATCTGCTGGAAGCCCATTTATCCTTACCCACTTTACAAAACCCATTTTTCTTTTCTCCACATGATATTGTTGTACCTTGATAGAGCTTGCCGACAATGCTCGATGAGGCTGAAGGAGTTTTACGTATACGCAAAGTTGGATTAGCTGTAACTATACATGTCAATGATAAATTAACAAATGTTAGGAAGAGCAATATGAAGAAATGAATGATGATCGAGTACGATTGCATTTTGGATTGAATGAGTAAAACTGAAGCCTTTTCTTTTATATCACGCTTTTGTTGACAAAAGAGATTGAGTTCTTTGTAATGATGTATAGAATGGAGCTTAATAGATCTATTTTAGCATCTTGATTATACTGAAGCCAATAGCAAACATGCTTCGTATTGATTTTCACACATTCATCGAGTGCAATTTTACGTTTTGCGTTTGTGATAAAAGTATACATCGACTTTTTTATGATAGTATGATCTAACATCCGAAATCTGAAATCAATGTGTATTTATTGTTGCATGAGAAGAACTTCTATTTTCGTTTCTGATAAGAAAATTTTTATATTATATTATTTTATTTTATTTAAAATGTTTAACTCAACACGGAGGTATCACGACATTCTTGTGATTCAGATTCAGAATATGTGAGAGAAAAATCCCTTTAAACAAAATGAAAATTAATAAATACATATTTGTTTAAAAAAATAAGATAGATACAATGAATTTGTAAGTATAACAAACATCAAAATATAAGAGAAAGTTTATTAGGAAGGCATTTACCACCTTCCCTACCGATTAGAGCATATGTTACAAAGAGCTCTGGTACACATTGAGTTTGAATAATGTACATATTTAATTATTAATGTTAACTCTGACAATCGACAAAAGAGAATTGAAAAATCCAGCAAATATTAAAAAAGTCCGATCTAACGAGGGAACATATAAACTTTTCAAGTTTCGTGCGCTACTCCTGCACCCTCTTCTGAATAAAGAGTTAGATTGCATCTTATCAATGATACTTCTACTCGTTGGTCATCAACTCATCGAGTACTCAAAAATACCTAACTCTTAATTCAGAACAGGTTGCAGGAGCAGTGTGCGAAACTTAAAAAATTTGTTACTCTAATACTCTATTGTACTTCGAAAACAACCATTTCTCATTTCATTCTCTCTTTTCATATATTTCTTGATAATTCAATATCTCGAGAATAAAGGCGCTAGAGTACAAATCCTTTCGAGATGTTTTATATCTCATCAAGAACTACGTGTCGCCAGAAGATGGAGTCCAAATAGCTTGAACACCTAAATATGATTCCTCTTTAATTGAACATCATGTTTTTTACAAAACGATTAATTTTGATCGTTTAAAAAGGAACTTATTAAGATACACAGAAACTTGTTGAGTCGCCATTCAAAATAACATTTCAAACCTTTCAAAAAGGTTTTTCACTATTCTTGAATAAAATTTCTTAGACTTTACAAAAATGATTTAACTACTGTCGAACAAAAAATAAGACGAGATTTTTTAAAACCATATTCGAAAAGAGAACAAAATTCTGATTCTAACTCATAAATTTTGGCTCATTCGAAGTGCATTCTAACTGATTCAAAATCAATAAACATTTTGCTTAAGAAATTTTCGATCATCCGCTATTTCAAAGAATTATGTAATCATATTTTATTTGTATCATAAACTTAGCGAAATTTTGTTCTTCAATGTCAGTTGTGTTGCAACATTACTGATGATCGAATACGGATTTATTTATGTTTTCTTTGGTATATTCTTTCAATCAAATAGCCTTCCGTATAAATAGAGGCAAGAACGTAAGTTACTAATATTATATTAGAAATTATCCAAGACCTTTTGTTACTGAAGTATGAAAACAAACAGATATGAGGTTCAAAATGTAAAAAAATGTTTGATAATCATCGTTGACTTCGAGCGCACCGAATTCTATTGATTACGTTAAAGAAGAGTGTATCAATATAATGTCATATTCATCATATTCACTAGACCTAATATTGTATAATTTTTCACTAATTCTATTGAACGTCATTTTACTAATTAAATAAATGAAATATGATTAGTTCATGCGATATTCAAGGTACCTGAAAATTTTTTTATAAAGAAGTTAAAAAAGTATTTTAAACAAATTGTGTCGAAAGAATCGATCTTCCTATAAATAATCATGGCAACTATTCTCAACATTTGATAAAATAAAATTAACAATACTTCTGCATCTTTATATTGTTATTTGATGATGGTAGAACTTTCGGTCAAAACTGAGTACGTGTTAGCAAATGATATATTTTATTTTTTAGTGATATTATATCGTTTCACCATAGATTTCATGTATCATAAGTTTATTCTTCCTCTTAAGTTGCAATAAAATACTTTCAAAATGTAAGTTTTTCCTACCTCTATCTATTATAAAAAAAATAATTGAATCGAAAAGTAAATTCTAGAGGAAAATAAATAATCTCGCAAAAGAAAGTAAGCTCTTTTGCAATATCATTTAAATATAAATTTTAGATTTACAAATGGTTTTCAAAGAGTTCTTTATGTTTGTATGCGGAATAAGATTGATATTTACGTTTTCATATTTTAAAAATGCATCAGCATCCACAAGTATTGATACCTTACTCTTCTCTTGATTTTAGAACTTCTTTTTTTCTAAATATTCTTCATTTTCGAGCCATTTGCGAGCACGAAAAAATATCAATACATGATATTCAATATAGCATGAGCCATATTTTAAAAAGACATATATAGGAATAATTGATAAAATTCAATAGACTGATGATCAAAGATGTAAGATGCTCGAAAAAGTGTCAGGACTGCAAGTGAATCTATTTGGCATAATATTTCTTTTATTTTTCCTATAAACAGCTGTTCAATAAAAGCTGGTATTATAAGTACGGAGAAGAATACCTCAACATCTTTTAAATACTATGTAGTGAAATTCAATGCTGAAATACTGCATTTAACATAGGATATCCTAGATCAGAATTCAAATATTTTCTGCCATGATTCGCTGTAAAGCGGTCTCCACATACAACTCGATGAACTCTATCCAATGCACTGCTTCTTTCTCGAAAATGAATCATTCATCTAGTTAAAAAACCATAATTATTATGAAAAACTTCTAAAGAAATATTAATATTTCAGGAGAATATAGGAAAATTCGCCCAAGAATGTTTTCTAACAAAACTAAGTGCTTGCCGGATAGAATTCTACATATCCTAAGTTGATTTGTTCTCCTACTGTTTCGGAACGAAGTTACAGTTTTTATTTTACAGGTTTTTTGATCTATATGAGATTGTATTAGTAGTACTAATAAATGTATGAATCCTTGTTCGAAATTCTGTACATAAAGAGATTTTATAAACACTAGAATATCGTCAATATATCATATGAGATGAGTGCATTTTTCTTTGATTAATACATTTTAAAAAATGACTGTGTGATAAGATAAGTTTTTATTTCGTGAAAGAGTTATTTCATTTTTGGAAATTGACAATTTCAAGAAGCACACATTGAAAAACTAGTAAAATGGTAATAAATTCGTCTAGAAGCTATGAAGGGATTAATTTAGGATATATCACTTAGGTGGAATTGATCTTGCATGTTCTCTGATGATTCGTTATATAAATCGAACCACTTATAACAAAAAGCTCATGTGATGTAAATCTATAAGGTTTATCGTATAATATATGATTTATGAGTAGCTCATTTTATCAAACAAATCACTGCATATATATGAAAATCGACAACCTATTTTTATTTTTTCCTTGTTTAGTTTCTAAAAATTTCGAGGATGCATAGATGGATACATGATTAATGCATGGGTTTTGTTCTAACGCGAATGATCACAGATTTCATCAAAAGTGCAAGCTATTTTTTCTAAGAGATGAGAAATAATTTGATTATTTTACATTTACCGTTTAACTTTAACCTTACACATTGATATTATTATATAAAATTAATCGTGATCTGCATGATTTAGCCAAGGGCATCAGTGGGTGTCTAAAAGATTGGAATCAGGCGCCAAATTTTTCTGCATGTGATTTTCTTGAGATAAAGAAAGAAAAATTAAATAAAATTCTTTTGAAGAATCTTATACACTACGTCAATTTTTAATTCATCTTTAATGAAAAATCACAAGAATAACTTCCATTATTCCTATATTTTAATGAAGACATTTATTTCGATTTTCATATCATCACCTATAGAATAATAGTCGCATAACCACATGGGATTTTTACGAATTGCAAGCCAATAAGTTAGGAATAATGCATTAGATTATTATTAGGTTATAGCGAAACCATGTAATATCTCGATAGCATTGGATGTGCAATGAATTAACAGAAAAACAATTGATTTGTATTGTATTTATCTAGTCTTTTGTGAAACACAATCGGAAAGCGAGTGTTGAAGTATCCAAGACTAAAAATTTTGACCACGCTCCCTTCCCTTCTCTACAGATCATTAGTGACAAGATCATCACAGGCCATGATTGACACAATATTATGAACCGTCACAGATGGACACAGACAAACTTTCGAGATCATCATATCGCATGAGAAATTGAATCTGAAGATTGACACAAATGGTGATATGTATCTTCTAGAACTATTAGAGGTGATGTATAAATCAAGTCTAGTTAAAATAACTTTGAAGTATTTTCTTATTAAAGTTCTATGCTACAAAGTAAGAAATAATGCCCAAATATATTCGAATATACATAAGAGACGACTTTTGGGGAAATTAGTAATAATAGATAGATCGTATTTCACACTTTTAATCTCGCAGCGATTGAGCTAACAGCTTTTTTTTTATTGTCTTATTATTTGCTAGTGTCGAAATGTTTCGCAACTTGTTATAAAGTCAGCATTTATTTTTATTTTGAACTAATTGTGTTTCATCAATAACTAATATATTTGATTGATCGATATTATAAACCTACTTTCCAAACCTTTACTAACATATATTTAAAAGGATAAAGTTCAATCTAACGTTATGCATGAGTAACATTAAAATGAAATTGACCAGGATTTGCATGGTCTTCAGGTAGTGATGAAGTATTGATATACTATATCAATAATGACGATATTGGATCAATTGATGTAATTATTACATTCTATTAACCTCTCCTTAAGTATATCTGACAGAATAAAGTTCGATCTAATGATGTGTAGATACAATATAAGAATGAAAGTCTCTGAAGTTCGTGTGGATTCTTAACGGTGATGTGAAAGTTGATGATAAAGCGTTTTTTGTTTTGTTATTTTCAACTAATGTTTATTGACATTGACTCATATTGTTATCGCAAATGTCTACACACTGGGACAAACGAAAGATATCTTTCTCTCTTTCTTTTTCTTCATTTTCACATTTTCAAACAAGTATACAGTACTATTTAAAAAAATATTCATCAAATGGCAACATCAGCTACTAAAAAACAATGTTTCGTATGTGGAAAAGAAAAAGTTACATATAAATGTGAAGGATGTTCAAAAGATTTTTGTCTTAAAGATTTATCAGAACATCAACAAACACTTGATAAACAATTTGATGAGATTGAACATGATCGAAATTTATTTCTTCAAACACTTATTCAATACAAAGAAAATAAAACACAATATCCATTAATGCAACAAATTAATAAATGGGAAAATGATTCAATTAATAAAATTAAACAAACAGCAGAAGAAAATAGACGCACATTAATCGAATTTAAAAAGAAATTTGTCATTGAAATAGAAAATAAGTTAGTTAATGTAACTGAACAAATAAAACGAACTCGTCAAAGCAGTGAATTTAATGAAATTGATTTAAATCATCTAAAAGAAAAGTTAATAAAATTGAAAAACGAACTTGACAAACCAACAAATATATCAATTAAAGAAGAATCTACATTATTTATAAATAAAATTGCCATCATCACATCATTTGGTAAGTGCTATCTAGTAAATTGATGGAAAACACTAAAAGGAGTAATGTTGAATGAGAAGATATTCTAAGGTTTGTTTCTTTTGATGAATGAGCTCATCTTTATTTTCACATTAGATTATCTTGATTCTCTTAAAGTTTTTTATTAGCCATCATTTGTTGAAAAATAAAGTAGACTATTTTAATATGATTTCAATAATAAACACTAACGAGGAAAGTTCTCCCAGTGTTTTACGGCTTGTCCACGTAACATTATCGGCAAAGTATCACAGCGTTACGTTTTTTGCCCATTTTGTTTTGACCATAACATTGAAAGAACAAGTTGTAGAAAGGCGAGTGACATCTTAAATTGAAAGCAAATTTACTTTCAAGATTTTGAAGCCTGTCCGACCTCATAAAAATGTCTTTCGGAAAATGTGTTGGCATTTTAGTGATAGGTTTTCGAGAAAACATTTTTAGGAACTCAGTGAGATCTCAAAATCTTCAAAACAAATTTTTCTTCAATTTAAGGCATCGTTCGCTTCGGTATGATTTGTCCTTTCAGAGTTACGGTCAAAGTAAAATGAGCAAAAAACGTAACACTGTGATGGAGCTACGTGAACAAGCCGTTTTCCCTTTTAAGTCAAGATTATGTGTATCATATAGTTCTTAATAAACTATGAATACTCTGAGAAAAGTGCGGGTCAATAACGTATTGAAGCTTAGATAGTCCATTTTGACGATATTTTTTAATAGAATATCCTGGTTCTCCTTAACAAGGTGAGAAAAGTCGAAATTCAAAAAATCCATTTTTCTCATTTCCTTGAAGTAGGTATTTGTGAAATACGCTTTCACCCACTCTGACCATCGTTTGAGTAGAAGATAGTATCAATCCATAGAGCATAAAACTCTCCACTCATACGACCTCACTCTGATCCGTTATCTGTAGAGCACCAATTAAAAACGAGTCAAATACCATTTTTATCGATCCACATTTTACTGGAACAAGTAACGGTCGTTCAGGTACTCATTAGATATACACCAAATTCAATTCGAATCAAATCTAAATCTTGGATTTGACTAAATTTACTTGAAATAGGTCAGACTACATCTAAATACGGATAACCAGTATAGATCGGTAATCGTTTCATCGGTAGGTATCCACATGTCTTCATTGTCTATCCAATGGGAGAAGCACCTGTAAGTCCTCATGGCTTATCATCTAGGGTATCCGTAATTCGTCATGCCCTATCATATAGAAGTACCTATAGATCCTTGTAGGTTATTTAAGAGCACCCTTTATAGGTTCTTTTAGTTTATTTGAGGTAGTCTTTATGATCTATCATGGGGTCAGCATTGAATAGGAGCTTAAGAATTATGAAGGCGCCACAAATACGGCGTAAGCACTTGTGATGAATACTTTGAATAGTTTATAAGAATCTATAGGTATTTCTATAGAATAGGGCATGACGAGTTACCGTTACTCTATAGGATAAGCCATGAGGACTTACAGGTGCTTCTCCCATTGGATAGACAATGAAGACATGTGGATACCTACCGATGAAACGATTACCGATCTATACTGGTTATCCGTATTTAGATGTAGTCTGACCTATTTCAAGTAAATTTAGTCAAATCCAAGATTTAGATTTGATTCGAATTGAATTTGGTGTATATCTAATGAGTACCTGAACGACCGTTACTTGTTCCGGTAAAATGTGGGTCGGAATGGGTCAGAGTGGATCGATAAAAATGGTATTTAATTCTTTTTATAGTGATGCTCTGTGGATAACGGGTCAGAGTGGATGAAAGCGTATTTTACAAATACCCATTCCAGTATAAGATCATATTATTCATGTGTTCGATAGAAACTTCTGAATTTTTGCTCTCGGTTGCATAATTAATCAATAACCATGTCTAAAAAAAGCTACGAGTTGAGATTCTTTTTTCTCGAAATAGAAAAGTCACTTTATTTGGAAAATTCTATAATTTTTTTAAAAATATAATTAAATAACTTTGGATCAGAACAAAACAATTCACATTTTGAGCATTTCTCCCAAGAAATGTATCTAATTGAGCTGATAATTTTAGAAAGTACATAACTCATCGTCCTCTACAACATATTAAGAAAACCAGCTAAATTTGAGACATTCCAACATCGTCGATGTCTGATATTCTCACATACTCATTCTTAAGAAATAATTGCTACGACTAGATAACAGCATCAATTAGTCGTATAATCAAACAGAAAAAATTTAAAAACTTAATATTTCTTTGAATCACCTATCTAGCATTTAAGAAGCTAACTAGATTTTCTTTAGAATAGTAGAGAACGAGAAACCTTATTTTGTTCTTTTTCTAAATTTCTTATATTGATAAAAAGTAAAATACACTCGACTAATTGATAAGTGTTATTGTTTTACTTGTTCTGTTCAGTCAGTTTCTACTGTTTTGTGGTGTCAATACCTAAATGTAATTGAACTTAGTCTTTTTTTCAGAATCTATAATAAACACTCATTTTTTTTGCTTTATTTAGAACAGCCACAAATAATCACATCAAGAGCCAATCCAGTGTGTTCTGATAAAAAGCTTGATGGATAGTATGTATTTATCTTTTGATCTCTAAAGTATTTTTCAGCTCGACAACGTTATTTTGAAGAGAACTGAATAAATGAATAGAATTGTTGTTCAAATTATTCATTTGCTGTATGATCTTTATCTACCTGATGGAGAAAAACAAACTTAGGACTGAGAGATCAAGATAAAAGAGTGGCCATTAATGGTCATTATAATCATTCATTTTTTATATATACTCGATTAAGATGGAAATTTGTGACATCTGTCGTAAATGGGTAACATACAGAAACATAAGTATGTTAAATATTATTCATTTATCATGATCTTCGAGTGATTAGTTTATCAGAAAACTTTATTTAAGAGTAGATATAATTTTTGAATACAATATTTGTGAAAAATGTTATAATTATTCAACAAGTATGTAATAGCTTGTAAATTAATTAGTTTAAATTTTTGACTTGAAAGTCAGTAATATAACTGGTCTAAATCTTGGTAGTTGTCGTTATTATCAATCATTGATTATATATTTTTAAAACCTCATATCATGTTGAAAGCTTCACTGTCGACTTATAACAATATATGAACTAAACTATGATGGCAATCATTCAACTGTTGTATAATGGTTCTTCAATTTATTTAGATGAAAAATTTACCTCATTGATATTAAAGTAAACGAACAGATTAATTGGTAATTAAATACTCACATTTTACGTCACCTTGATTCTAATGTTCGAATTAATGTCTTTTTCTAGGATTAATAAACATATATGCACAGAGCTATTGGCGAGTAATTATCCACTTGTTGCGTGATCTGTATCATCTAACTAATTTGTAAACTTTGCTTTAAAATAACCAAATGCACGAGTGAATCTTTCCTCACGAATGTTTATGCCTAATGTAACTTTTGATTGTCTGATCAAGTTATAGTTTCTGCTCTGAAATGAGTAAAACCAATGAATAACAGAATTTTGATGATAAGAATTATTCATTGATTTCGAAGTCTACTACTGATCTGCTATTTTTGAACTTTTCATTATTCTAATCGAAAAAAGTGAAAAGGACTATGGGAAATGCGTTAGCCATATGTACTGTGATCTTCTAGAATCGCATAAGGTAGATCATTTGCTCGTGAACACAAGAAAAAAATGAATAAAACTTGGTTTTTATCGATTCATTCTTTCTCTCATTTTAGCATCGTCAAAGTAATCTTGATTTTAACTTCCTTGTGAGCAAATTAAACGAGTGAATATATTATTAAAGTGATTCTTCTATTATATTGTTTATCATCCTATAGATTAATCAATACCAGATCATTCGAAGTCATGAAAAAGATTCATAAAAACATAGAAAATTTTAAATTTATTTATCATGTGATGTTCAATCGAACTATGAAAGCAAACATTATTTCAGGTAAATAAAAATATTGAAGTTAATCTGCGTTGTACCTGTTCGATTGATATCTGAACTCTACTTAATTTATAAACTACGAAGCTTCAATTTCAATGATGCTACAAATGGATTGAATAGTGATAGAAATTATCTGTATATTATGTCGCTTTCTACTGACAAATAAAACCAACATCTTTTCAATCGTGTGAATGAAATAAATATGGTGAAACATGGTTAAAATATTCATTTTCGACATGAACATTGAACAAATGGTACTTCAACTTTATCGCATCAGTATAAGCGTAAAATATGAATAGTATCGTGCTACATGTGATTCCAAGCATCCGGGCACCACATCTATATAGTAAGCTAGCCAATTCGCAAGCTTTCTTTCCAACTGAGCAAAACAGATCAACAGAATCTTGGTGATTAATATTGATTTTGCATGCGTTGTTCGATGAGGTGATCAACTCGCAAGCTTTCCTTCCAAAGTGAACACAAGAGATGAACAGCATAGTGATGAGAAATATTGATTTTCGATGTGATGTTCCATGATGTGACCAACTCCGAAGCTTTGCTTCCAACTGAGCACATGAGATCAACAGAATCTTGGTGATTAATATTGATTTTGCATGTGTTGTTCCATGAGGTGATCAACTCGCAAGCTTTCCTTACAAAGTGAGCACAAGAGATGAACAGAATTTTGTTTACAAATATTGATTTTCCATGTAATGCTTGATGAACTGACCAACTCGCAAGCTTTGCTTTCAAGTGAGCATAAGAAATGAACAGTATAGTAATGAGAAATATTGATTTTCGATGTGATCTTCGATGATGCGGTCAACTCCCAAGCTTTGCTTCCAAGTGAGCACATGAGATGAACAGAATCTTCGTTAGAAATATTGATTTTGTATGTGTCGTTCAATGACGTGATCAACTGGTAAGCTTTGCTTCCATGTGAGCACAGGAGATGAACAGAATAGTTATGAAAAATATTGATTTTGCATGTGATGTTCGATGACGTGACCAACTCGCAAGCTTTGCTTCTAAGTGAGCACAAGAGATGAACAGAATCTTGCTGATAAATATTGATTTTGCATGTGTTGTTCGATCAGGTGATCAACTCGCAAGCTTTCTTTCCAAGTGACCTCAAGAGATGCACAGAATAGTTATGAGAAATATTGATTTTGCATGTGATGTTTGATGAGGTGACCAACTTGCAAACTTTGCTCCCAAGTGAGCACAAAACATGAACAAAATCTTGGTGATAAATATTGATTTTATATGCGCTATTCAATGAGGTGATCAACTCGCAAACTTTTCATCCAAATGAGCACAAGAGTTGAACAGAATCTTGTTTACAAATATTGATTTTGGATGTGCTGTTCGATGAGATGACCAACTCGCAAACTTTGCTTCCAAGTGAACATAAGAGATGAACAGAATAGTGATGAGAAACATTGATTTTGCGTGTGACGTTCGATAAGATGACCAACCCACAAACTTTGCTTCCAAGTGAACACAAGAGGTGAACAGCATAGTAATGAGAAATATTGATTTTTGATGTGAATTTCGATGAGATGACAAACTCCCAAGCTTTGCTTCCAAGTGATCATAAGAGATGAACAGAATATTTATGAGAAATATTGATTTTCGATGTGATGTTCGATGACTTAACCAACTCCCAAGCTTTACTTCCAATTGAAGGAAAGAGATGAGCAGCATAGTTATGAGAAGTATTCATTAACTGTCTGATTGTTTAATTGGCTGAATCTCTAGTAAGCTCTGATTTTTATTGAGCAAAAAAGGTGAGTAAAAACATTATCAAAAATTCTTTTACTTTCCATATGGTACCTGAAGAAATGACCAACTCGCTAGCTTTGCTTCCAAGTGAGCACAAGAGATGAACAAAATAGTTATGAG
>JAJEKB010020807.1:0-30202 GCA_022393335.1 Macrotrachela quadricornifera | reverse complement strand
ATGAGAAATATTGATTTTGCATGTGATGTTTGATGAGGTGACCAACTCGTAAGCTTTGCTTCCAAGTGAGCAAAACAGATGGACAGAATCTTAGTTATAAATATTGATTTTGCATGTGATGTTCGATGAGGTGGCCAACTCGTAGGCGTTGCTTCCAAGTGAATAAAAGAGATGAACAGAATTCTCATGAGAAATATTGATTTTCCATGTGATGTTCGATGAGGTGACCAACTCCGAAGCTTTGCTTCCAAGTGAGCACAAGAGATGAACAAAATAGTTATGAGAAATATTGATTCTCCATGTGATGTTCGATGAGGTGACCAATTCATAAGCTTTGCTTCCAAGTGAACAAAAGAGATGAACAGAATCTTCGTCAGAAATATTGATTTTCTATGTGATGTTCGATGAGGTGACCAATTTTGCAAGCGTTGCTTCCAAGTGAACAAAAGAAATGAACAGAATGCTAATGAGAAATATTGATTTTCCATGTGATGTTCGATGAGATGACCAATTCACAAGCTTTGCTGCCAAGTGAACAAAAGAGATGAACAGAATCTTCGTTAGAAATATTGTTTGTCCATGTGATGTTCGATGAGGTGACCAACTCGCAAGCTTTGCTTCCAATTAAACAGAAGAGGTAAACAGAATCTTGGTTAGAAATATTGATTTTCCACGCGATGTTTGAGGAGGTAACTAACTCGCAAGCTTTGCTTCCAAGTGAGCACAAGAGATGAACAGAATCTTGCTGATAAATATTGATTTTTCATGTGATGTTCAATGAGGTGACCAATTCGCAAGCTTTGCTTCCAAGTTAACAAGAGATATATACATTACTTTCGTTTAAGACGTTCGCTGGTAATACTATGCTAGTTTTTGAGAATTGTTTCGTAGCTATGCGTAAATGTTGATAGGATCTGAGAACAGCCTGTTCTGTGTGAATGTGAGGAGAATCGTTCATAACAGTGAGAACTTTAATTTTAAACACGTGTTTTTAATTGTTGTGTAATTATTTATGGGTATTAATATTAATGGAAGAGAGAAAGAATTTGAAAGTTTATCCTATATACTGGTTCTGGGAAGGTCTATAGTATTGAAAAAATACATCTATGAAGTTTTTGTGGTTAAAAATGAACGCTGTCTTGTGAAGCTTCATGTATCGTTACTAAGATGAAACATGCTACATGTGTCCTACTTTGCGCAAGATAATCTCATAGTGAAACATTTCGTCTAGTAGACACTAAACATATTTTTGTGCGACATATTCGAGCCATATGTAAAGCATGATTTGAATCCATTATTTTTTGGCACCTAGATTACTTTATTTTCAATTTAATTCGAATGAGTAATATATATCCTTGAGATTCACAGTGGTGAGATATGAAGAAGTACTTGTCTCGAGACGATTTGATGTAGATCGCATCACTTCGAAACAGGGCATTTTCGATTGTGTAGCAATTCCTCAGCATGTTCTGGAATAAAAGATGGCCAAAAATGACTTAAAAGGTGGAACATACAAGAAGGTACATGTTCAGGCTTTCCAATTTATTTGCCCGTATTTAGCTACACGTGCAGAACATGTCAGTGAATAAATGACTAGAAAATATATTATGGTACGACGAAAATGTAACACATTTCATTTTAGATGTCAAGTGAACGACTTAAATTATAAATTTTTGCTTAAGTCTATAAAAACCCATCTACCAATGAAAAAATCAATGCTACACCTGTTTTTAATGAATACTTCCATGAATAGTCAACGGCAAAAAATACAAAATTCTCAGAAAAATGTTTCGTGTATGGAAGGTTATAGACCTTCGCACGCTGATTACGTTTGTAAAAAATATTTTTCAATTTACTCAATCAAAAACTATACTAGGGTCTAAGTACTCAAAAATTCCGGCTATTCTTGACCGATGCACGATAGATAGTTGACGTTTTTGAGTAGCGAGATTCTAGCTTAGTTATTTACTGAGTAAATTCAAAAATCCTTTTTAGAAAAATAATCAACGTAAGAAATGCTATAAACTTCTGTGGACGAAATATTTTTGCTGAGAATTTTGTATTTTTTGTAGTTGACTATTTATGAAAGTATCCGTTAAAAACATGTTTCACATTAATTTTTTCGTTGGTAGCATGCAGACATCTTATCACCCAATACGTCTGATGCATTTTCTTCTATTCGAACAAATTCTCCAATAACATTTTACGGTGGAATAACAGCTAATGCTACTAAATTTTTCATTCTACAAAGGCTAACATCATTTTCAAGAATTTCTTTTTTTCAAATGTAATTTCTGCAAGAGAAAATCATAATATTAAACATCGCAAGAAAAGATCATTTAGCTTATGACGATTAAAGTTAACTTATACAAATGTTTCTCCATATAGTTTGTTTAAAATTGGAGAAGCAACCAAATATATCACATAGAGAAAACAAGTAACGCTCGTATGGAGACTCGCTCAGCTCTTTTTCGCTGAAGCGCCGTTTCAAAACTCTTATAAGATTATTTATTTATACTGTTTCTCAACGTGAGATGGCAATAAAAGTTAAATTGATTTAGGATTTCTGAGGCACAATTCAAATTCCTCATGCACCATAATCCTTGATCAAGCTTTCTACAGAAAAGGTTACATACAATAGCACTGAAAAAAAGAAAAGTAAAAATCGATCTCAGATGCGAATTTCATATCCTCAATTACCTTTTGCCAAGTTTCATGAAAAAGATTTATAATTAATATCTATTTAATTAATAATTAACTGATAAAAACTAACCTTAGATTCAGATTTATAATTCTCTATTACGTTTAGTGAAGTCTTATGGAAAATATTAATAATTATCACCTATTTAACTAATAGTTAGTTAATTAATAATTGTTTTATTAAAAATGACGTAAAATTAGAATTCCTCACCCTAAATTGCCCTTCGGTTAACCCTTATAAAATCCCGATTACCTTTGGTCGAGACCCATTGAAAAAAATTCTTTTTATTTCGAGATCGTTATTCTACCAATCAGTGAAGTGTGAACATACAAGCATCCAAGCAATCAAACAATTCATGTTTGCTAGACTCTTCTCTATGAGAAAGAGAATATAATACCAAATGCGTTGTCAGCCGCTTTTTCAAAATCAATAGTGGTATAACTTGGTTTACTTTCAATGCGCTGTTTAACAATTGTAAATAATTCGTAATATGTTTCTTGATTTTTATTTGGTAGAAGTGAATAAACTAATGACAGTTTTTTTTCACGTATTGAACCATGAATAGAGTATTTCTGTTGAAATAGTCGTGATGCAACCTATAATTGAAAACGTAAGTATTTGGAAATCTCGATTATATTTTGAATTTTTACAGCAAATGTGCCATCACAATATTAGCTTTCACATCCATTTAAAAAATTTAACTATTCGTTACTGGCAAATACTAATAATCGATAGTGTCAATCATTGTTATCATGTAATATAAATTTTTGATTTCTAACAGTATTTTGAAGATTTGGTGGAATAACAATATCGGCAAACGTTTTAAACTCTTCGAATACGTTGAATTCTAGGTTGTAATGCGGTGCATTGTGAAATAGTAATAACAGCATCTAAAGAAAATTTGAATCTTGTTTCATGTGTAATTAATCTTGATGGATCATGGTATTGTTCTGCTTGCTTCTCAATTTTATGTTTGAATAGAGCTTTTACAAATCCATCTGAATATAATGCTAGACATATATGATTTTGATACATTTTCAACATAATTCCATCATAATAGCCACGACTATTGCAATTTTTTTAAACACAACATCATACCAATCTATCTTGATGATAATGAAAATCATCGAGAAGAAGTTGATCTCTTTCTTTAATTGACTTGGTGAGAGACAGGTGTTAGTTTAAAAAAGTTGTCAGAATAATTTGTATGCTCAACATGTCAGGTGTTTATATTTATTTTTAGGTTACTCCATCTTATTTTATCTCTTCTATTTATCAATTATGCTTATTTATTTAATCTTGATTAATCTGATAATCCTAGCATTCCTTTTTGTCCATATTAATTAATTCAATAATATAAAACAACATCATTCTTGTATTCATAATGATGAGTTTAATTTATTCGATGATAGAGAACCAACAGAAAAATAATGTTTTTGCACGAAAGAATCGCGAGCGCAAATGTCGTATCACGTTCCTTTTATATGGCACGATCAATTGGATTGTTTTACCAACTTATCAAATGAAAAATTGTTTATCAATCGATTGCTGAACGCTATTGAAAGAGTCATATAAACAATGTGAAAGAGTGCCCCTCTATGGTGACAATTAGTTAATTTTTACGTATGATCATTTGTATTCTGTCATTTGTTGTTTTAATTAATCAATCAATCTCAATTTTGAGTGCAAAAAATGATCGTAGAAATAACTGTAAAAGAGAAGACTTTCTCAGAATCAAATAAAGATTTACCTTTGAAATAATTATAAGATTCAGCAAAGAATAAAAGAACGTTCTATAAATCGCCTTTTTATCTCCATTTCTTCCACGCTGTTTTTCAGTAGATGAAACTAAGAAAAGTAACATGGAACAAAGAATACGATACTATATGAAAAAGTACTGCTGAGATTATCTTTATGTATGCAAACGTATGTCTTCACGGTTTGTAATAACGTTTGTTCAATTCTATTCAGATTTCAAGAACAAGTCAAGTTTTTAAAATCTCCATTTTCTCGTCGGACGACAGTTGAATGTGTTTCTCAAGTGATTCATTCACGAGGGAACATTCTCAGATATATTTCATGGATTACAGTGAGTTTTTGCCCATAAATACTACATAATGTCCTAGCCAAAAATCTAAAAACATTTGGGCTTCTATTGTTTCCTTTAAAACTTATGAGTAGTTACCGAATTCGATGAAATTTTCAATATTTGTAGAACTTTTAATGCTTCGCATTTTGATAAAAAAATTTGCTAAAAACGCTTTCATTTTTACTGCAATAGACTCAAAATACTTTTTACGATAGAGAACAAAATATTTTCAAAAAAAATAGTTTTTCTGGTACAATTTTAAGAAATTATTTTTGACCGTCTACATCACTAAAACAAGACTAAGCATAAAATCCTAGATTGTATCTAGATTCCTTTTGAGATGATACATCCAACTATATTAGATTCGATTTCAGTTTCGACACAAATCCAGGTTAATAATTGCTCTAACTCTTCATCCACTACCCAATACAGTGCTCTATTGCGTCTGCGATTATCCCAGAAAAATCGAATTTATTATAGTTGAATGCACCATCTCAAAATAAATCTGAATATAATCTTGAATAACATTGTTGGTCTTGTAAGTAAACTGATCATACCTTTCAAAGAAGCAGCTGCCGGCCGATATCCCTTGTACCTTTTTATATACTTGAGATCCTCTATCGAATAATGCATGAATAAATGAAATTGGAGCGGGACATCTGGGAATATTTCCTCGGATGAATAGTTCAAGTGTGCAAAAGGGATTGATTGAAAATGATTTAATATCTTAAAACAAATCCCCATTCTCACATTGCCACGACAGATTGTATATTGCAATACCCGAGCTGCAGATACTATTGTTAATGAAGCCACAATGTATTGAATATAGAATATTTTTGTGATTTTATTAAAAGTTATTATCGCGAACATATATCTACTTCTGTCCTTTCGAATGGAAAAGTGCAACTCATCTTTTTAATTCAAAGTTTAAGATTACAATTAAATTTTTAACCGAAAACTGAATTCAATTCAAGATAGAAGAAGATCAAAACCCGCCTGTTTCTCTTCTCAATAGACAGTTGCAAAAGATGGTCTAAAACACGAGTTAATATGATTCAAATTTTATTCATATCTCTGAAAGAAAATGAGCAAAGTACGTCGTTGCCTTAATTGAATATTCCCAATCAAATAATTACTCCCGTGAATCATATTGCCTAAACGCTCAACTATACGGAATCTCCAGCTTAATACACATTTTTAACCAAGTAGGCTGACATCATACAAGTAAAATTCCATACATTTTAATACACCACCAATGCTTAAATCCCACACAACAGAACTATCAAGCCATATCACAAGGCTCTTGAGCAAAATTGAAATTAGTACGGTCGACTTTACTTATTCTCAGATTCTCAGTGTTTTCTAATGTGTGCCATCCATGAGTAAAGAGATAAGAAGAGCAGAGAGAGAGACAACATAATATTGATATCTAAAAAAGAGTGAACACTGAAAAATTATGTTTCAAAGTCAAAGTCATTTAGTGAGTTTTAAAGGCATGAAAGAAAGTAGTCATGATCGCTTCGACATCCATCATTACAGCTATTTGTTACTGTAATTCAACTGTTTTTCCATAGTGTACACAGAAGTCTGCCCCATTACGCATTCACAATTTGTAACAGTATTCGTAACGACAGAAGAATTCAAAAGAGCAGAAGGCAATAAACTCCCCCACTTGTATATAGTGAACGATCGCATGAAAAGAAAAACAACTTCATAGCACAAAGCACAGACACCAACAAACAGAAAGAGTATGAAACTAGAAGAACATGAAAGAAAGATTGTGAGCATACAACAATTGTTACCAAGACACGATGACACGTCAGCGAAAAAAAGGAAAAATAGTAGAATATATAGAGTGCCGTCCTCATCCATCCATCAAACATTATTTTATGACTTAGTATAATATCAGAAACAATAAATAGAAATGCTATCGATAAGATTTAACCTAACTCCTAATCCAAAATAGTTCGAACAGGCAGTGCATAAGACTGAAAAAAATTTTCGTGTCTACCGTTCTACAGCTAATAATCTTTTATCAATTCATTTCCTTTTTCCATATAGGCATATCTTAAAACTTCGATATCTCAGAACTAAAAACTTGAGGATACAAATCCTTTTCAGACTTTTGCATACTTCATCATCGAAGTAAGTTCCTTCGTGAACAATTTTTGACGATTTCTTGTTAGTCAATATCTCGAGCTCCATATTCCATTTCGCAACTCCAGTGAGACAAGAATATAATTCTTTTTGCATTATGTTGTACTATTCAAGAAAGAAAGTCATGCCAAACTATACATGGCTTGTTTTTCGCCCTTGTCGTCAATTAAATCAATGTACAGTCACATTTCGTTTTTTTTCTATTCTTTCTGTTCTTTAACTTGATTTCACGCAAATCCTTGAATATAATTGATTTCGGTGAGAGCGGCCGTAACAGTGTGATTCGCTGGAGGTAAAAAAAACTTGCATATGTATTTTTACAATTCTGCATGAATCATGTCTTCGTATTCAATTATATTATTCATTCTCCCTTTTCATATCTTCACACTCCATATGTATGAATACCACACTGATCTTTTTCTTCTCTTCTATAAATATCGTCTATTTATCTGTGAAGATCATTTCATTTAGTATGACGAATAATGCCAAGAACAACATATAGAATATGTCACAAAGCGCTGCTGCAACTTTAAAGATTTATCAATAGTTTACATTCAAATTGCTTTTAGATATTCACTCTTTTTACCTAACAATAACTGTGTTTATCAAAATTATGGGTAGCCTAATATCCAAGAAAAGGGCATCGGATGAACTTCTTAATGAGGGTTAGTGATTCTAATATTTATTCATTATGATTAATGTAATAAAACTGTTTTATTGGTAGAAATCGCTGTACTCAAAGCTAATTCTAAACTTAGCGAAGATAGTAAGTAGAATTGTAAGATGATTATAATGTCAAACTTTTCTTTGTCTTCTTTAGAAATACGTGATATATATGATGTATACGATAAAAAGTCGTCAAAACATTTCTTTTAATAAAGTTACATCTTTCTTTAGGATTTCAAACGCGAATGTCCATCAGGCAAGATGAACAAAGAGCAATTCCTCAAGTTTTCTGAAGAACTCATAGAACCACATGAAAAAAATACTAACTTGCGCGAGTAAGTCAATACCGTTGATTACATTTCATCATAATCTTTTATATTGTTCTAGTGTGATGTTTACAGTGTTTGATAAGAATCATGATGATTCAATCGATTTTAGTGAATTTGTATTGATTATTGGTATGGAGAATAAGAAAGATCTTGATAGTGAACTAGAACTTGCATTTACAATGTAAGTTTCTTTTAAATGTCTAAACCGAGTGAATTTAATCAAAAAGTATTCTCATAATTTTTATTTTTAGCCTGGATAGATCCGATGATGGTCATATTAGTTATGAAGAGATGAAGCACTTTTTGGAGGCAATAGTAAGATTGTTTCTTTCTTTTTTCTTGATGCAATGTTAGATCAATTATAATTGCTTTTTTTTCGAGGGCAAATTTGAAGCACCTGGCGAAACAAACGATATGAATCCAGAGGCAGTTGCTACAGAAATTTTTACCACGTTTGGTTTAGATAAAGAACAAAAAATAAACAAACAACAATTTTTAGAAGGGTATTTATATATATTTATCGTTCGCTCTTATTAATCATCTTCTTTTCAGATGTAAAAAAAATCAAGATCTTAGCAATTTGTTTAGAAATTGGTAATCTCATTCTACGATGCAACAGTAGAACTGTTCTTCTCTAACATCACACGTACCATATTTGAATAGATAGCCACTTTTTTTCTCTTATTTTAATAAATCGCTCGGTGTATTCGATTGATATAACATTCATTCTTTTACCTGTTCTTGGAAAAATATACAAACGTCTCTTTCTATTAAGAATTCACAAATAATTGCAAGAAATGATAACTGACAACTTTTCTTTGCTATAATTCTCATGTTCGAACATTTATGTATTGCAGTAAAATTCTAAAATCAAATGAATTCAGCTAAGAACTCAACAGATATTCATTGATTAATAATCGTAAGCAAACACTTAAAAAAGAATAAAATATTTATTTGTAGACGTTTTTTTTATTCTCAATTACAGTTTTTTTTACCATGAAATATTCATGTCCAAAGTCTAAAGTGAAGCAAATCGTGGTACTTCGTGGGCTGATCAATAGAATTTATGTAACACTGTTGAAATGAGTGCTACACACAGTAACGGATCAGGTTAACTCTCTCTTTCTATTATCCAGTATATACCGTGAACTTGTATGCGACGAATTGATTGATCACTGAAGATAATCGTTTTTGTCTAACATTATATATAACAAATTCTCTTTATAACGTCAAATAATTTTGAAGAATCAAGTATCGAAAGCGTCTGTGAAGATTTTTGAAAGTGATTTATATTTTATGACTTTGTCTGTTTTACATATGAAAAAGTTTCATTGTCGTTTCGTGAAGGTAATAAGCTATTACTATCACATTCTTTTTTATTTTAATCCTTATGTCACTTCTATATGCAAATTACACTTTGAAAACGAAAAAAAAAAGTGTACCCATATGTTTCAATATTCTTTTTATTCTTTCGTTTTTTAATCCCTATGTTACTTATAATTGCAAATTTTATGTTGCAAAAAAAAATATGCCTACGTATTGCATTGTCTTCATGATATAGCCATTTTTTTGCATCATTTTAATCGTTGTGTTACTTATAGTTTCGTATCATACATTGAAAACGAAAGAAAATGGCGTGTGCATTTAGTTATTCTAATACTCATGCTGTTATATCTATCTTGTTTATTTCTATGTTCTTCATGCATTGCTCAACACTATACATCAATCCTCAATCGATAAAAGCAGAAGTCAAAAACTCTTCTGCTGCTATATCTTGTTCGTCTCTAAATGTTTCTGCACTACGAGTGTTAACATTTGATTTATTTGGTGCATTAATGTCAACTGAATATTCATTACATCGTAATATTGCTGCACTTTTACCATCATTATCATCGAATGATATCGAGAAATTTACGACAGACTGGCTTGAGGCGTATGCATCATATTTTGGAAAATCATT
The DNA here is from genome assembly GCA_022393335.1 of Macrotrachela quadricornifera. NCBI lineage: Eukaryota > Metazoa > Rotifera > Eurotatoria > Philodinida > Philodinidae > Macrotrachela > Macrotrachela quadricornifera. The sequence continues at coordinate 20,300 of JAJEKB010020807.1, read as the reverse complement.
TTCACCATCATCAACCCATCAACCTTTTCGTTGGATCATTCATTCATCGTTAATAGAAATTTTAGATTCGTTTGGTTTATCAAATTTAGTACCCGAAGGTAGTGATACATTCAATTCTTTGATGTCTTCATGGGGTAATCTGGAACCACGTCCTGGTGCTACAGAAATTCTAGCAAAATTGAGCAAGAAATATCAATTAGGATTACTTTCCAATGGTGATAAAGATACATTACAAGCAGCTTTACGTATTTTTCCATCATCAGTAAATGTTTCATTAATTTTATCATCAGATTATCCAGTCAATTGTTTCAAACCATGTTCGGCAATGTATGCTCAAGCATTAGATGCTGTCAATGGTGATAAGACTCAAGTATTGCATATAGCTGGCTCAGCATTTGATACACATGGTGCTCGTACTTTTGGTATTTATTCAGGTGCACTTGATAGCTCAGCATTACATACAGAACCAGAACCATGTTTTGCTTTTGATGATATAGAACAGTTACTTTTATTTTTCAATGTTTAAAGAATAAAAATTCTGATTTCATGTGAAAAAAAAATTTGTTACATATTCTGTTCGTTTAACGTGTCTGTTGCACGTATCGTCTTGAAATTGTTGTCATTGTAAACTGTTGAGGTTGTACTGGTCGTATTCTACTATTTAAACAACAGATTTTCTTCAATTCTGTCACAATCTCAGGTAGACTAATTAAACAGACAAATGGTATTAATAATGGTACAATATAACCAGCATAAGCGAAGTAGACCATAGTTAAGACAAAGAGAAAGTATGGATCAATCCAAACTCGAATCAATCCAAAGATTGTTAACGGTAAATAGACGGTTAGAAAAAGAAAAGAAATCGAAAAAAGTTGAATGGCAAGTTTACGAGTAGTACGCCAAGTACGACCACGTTGCATTTTATATTTTTGATAAGCTACTCGTAAAACGAGAAGAATATTAAAAATAATCGTAAGCAAAACAGGTATAAATGTACTAATTATCCAATCAATTGTACTTATTAGTGTTTGATATACATAACATGCACCAAAACACCATAATTGATTATAATCAAATTGTTGTTGACATGGATAGAAGAAAACAAGAATAAAGTACCATATGAAGAGTAAGATAGGTGGGAGAAGAATGGGTATATAATGTATAAGATAAGTATTCATAAGATTTTTATGAAAAATAAGAAAATATCGTTGAATTGAAGCTATTGCCATTATCCAACAACTCGATGTGAAAAGAAAATAATTGATAAAAATCCAGAAAATACAAAGAGAATAAGATGTTGGAATGAGTTGACCAAAATTAAGGTAGACAAGTGTAATTGGTAATTCCATTGATGTAATAAAAAAATTGAAGATTAATAAACATATTACACTGAAATAAAAAATATTTATTTATATTTCATTGAAGTTAAGTCTTTGCTCATACTTTGTCCTTATAATAATATATAAATGTACTGAAAATTACAAATTTTTCTACTTTTGACATATGTCAAATTCACACATTATTTCTTATTTCATTTTTCAAAACTAATATATAAATTAAAATAGACTTAGTTTTTCATAGATAGTCTACGAAAAAGAATGGAATCTGACACTTGAATATCCTTTCCTCGTCAGTATAATATAAGAAATTATCGAAACATGTAGAAACAAAATGTTACTTACACATGATTATGTAATTTTGCTCGTAATTCTCGTAATCGTGCAAAATAATAGAATATAATCAAACTGCATAGAACCGAAGGAATTTGACAACCAAATAGGATACTAAATTTGACCGTTCTATTGAATGGAGTATCTAATGTAGGAAAATCAGTGTAATCATAATCTAAAGTCTCATTAGTATCGTCAGTCATTTTGTTTATTCTATCTTTCAATGAGAAGACTAATATTCATTCCTGCTTCTTTTATATATATATATGAAGGCAGATTTTCTGTTCAAGACAATTTCAATTTACAATTATGATAAGATTTTAATTCTAAGTTTCTAAATATATATATATACAAAAAGTACATCTACCAGGTAAATTTGTACTTAAATAGATTTTATTATAATCTATATGTTACATATGAATACTTGTTTTTTTCTTCTAATCAATTATCAAAAAAAGAAAAATTTGCCATATTTTATGACTAAAATTAAATCTATTGGACTATATTTTTTCCCGAAAAATCTTGTTTTGCATTTGAAACATATGGTCCTGCACCAATTTCATAAATACACATCACTGGAGTATGATCTGATACAGAATAACCTCCAGTAGTAAAAATATTTTGTAATGCATTTGCTAAAATAGGACGTGCATATTTATTTTGCATTATCCAATCTAATGTTGTTCCAACTTGTATGTCCTCCTTAGGTTCACTAGGACGTTGAGGATGTGTAATTGGAGTTGGTAATCGTAATTCAGCAAAACAATCAACATAACCAGCTTCACGTAAAATTCGTCGTGGATGATAATTTTCATTTAAATCACCCATAAATAATACAGCTATATGAGGATTATTAAATTTATCTATTAATTCATTTAGAGCATTTACAGTACGACGTGTTTGTTGTTTACGTAAATTAATATCTGTTTTACGTTCTTCTTCATGACCTTCCCAAGTATAATGTGCTGTAGCTACAAGTAATTCTTGTTGTTTTTCATTTTCATTGGTGGATATTTTAATTATTAATCGTACCCAAAATAAACGTCTTAATGGCTCCATTATACCAATATCAATCATTCCATATTCTAACATATTAAACATATTTGAATTCCAATATATATTACCTTCATATTGCCAACCAGAAAAATCATCTTGTACAAATGTATGAGTTGGTAATGCTTCTATAAGAGTATCATGTAATAATGGATGTAATTCTTGTATACATAAAATATCCGGTGTAAATGCTGTCATACATTCAATTATTGGTAAACGACGTTGTGGCCAATTTATAGGATAACCATCTGTTTTACACATATTAAATGTCATTACTGATATACGAGAAACATTCATGGTTAGAAAATTGAAATGAATTTTAATAAGAAATTTTTCAAAAGATAATAAATAACAAAAGTATGAAATAGATAAGAAATAAAAAAAAGAGATACATATAAGCAAGAAATTTAGTCTTTAGTAAATAGATAAAGAAGAAAAATGTATGAAATTTATTATATAATAAAAAAATTTAATGATAAAAGAAAAATAATAAAATAATTCGTTATTTTTATAAATGATGCTGAATTTATTTCTAAATAAACTGATACAATTTCATCATTTTCATATGAAAATTTCATTGTTTGATTATTTTGTATTGATATAGAAAAAATAACTAAATCTGTTGTAAATTTTTCTCGATAATCATTTGATAATGTTATTACATCCATTCCAGATATTTCATTAATAAATGTTAGATTTTTTTTAATACCATCATTACTCAATAATTTCAATGTATCATATATTTGTAAATGTATACTAATTGGATTAGATATAAAACTTTTAATAGTATAATTCATTTGAATTGTTTCATTATATGATATAATATATGGTTGATTTATTAATTCAATTGAAAATATTGTTGGTGAAATAAGTTGTTTTTCAATACGTTGAATTTTAGTATTATCAGATAATGTTATAATTGTTTGAATTCGAAATTGTTGTTGAGGAATACGAATTTTTGTTACTATTCCAAATTGATTTGATTGAATAGATAAATAATTTGCTAGAATATTTCCTAATTGATCAATAAGTGATATATTAACATTATTAAATATAAGATTTTCACATGTTGTTAAAATAAATAAATCAGAATTTATAATAGGTTCTGTAGTTAATTGAGTATAACCACTACTATCTGTATTAGCTTCTAATTCTTTTTGTAAAGTAGATGAACAAGTAATATTTGTTTTACCTTGAATTTGAATATTATAATTAAAGTTTTGAGAGGATTTTAATATTGTTAAACGCCATGCACCAATATTTGGTCGTAATATTTTCCACATATATAAATGTTTTGTATTAATAACATCTTGTGTAAGTGAATATAATGAATTATCAGGTTTATATAATGCAATTTGATTGATATCAGTTATTTCACCTAAAAATAAATCGAATTTTAATAAGAAAAAAAATTTTTTTTTTCCTCCTTACCCATCGATGATATATCTAAATGAAGTTCATTGATAGACGAATCAACATGAAATATAATTGATGCTGAAGTAGATTTAAACATAAATAAAGATTGTAATTTTGTCCATTCTAATCTTCGAAGAATAAATTCTGAAATAACTATTTGATCTGTAGCACTAATGGGATAAGTAAGACCACCACTAATTGATGCTAAATCTATATCATTATTACTACCATCTAATGGATCAATAATATCAGATTGAATTTTAAATAAACGTGATTTCATTTGTTGACCCATAAATGAATAAATAACTGCTCGTTTACTTCGAAGTAAAGCACGTGCTTGATGTTTTAAATAAGCATCTCGAGCTGGTGAATCTGTAAATGTATAAAATACAGATTCAAATTCACATTGTTTTAAACCTTCAATAAGACTATGATAATACATTTCACCTATAATTGTTGAATTTTTTTTTTCACATGAATTTAATTTTTTAATAGCATCAATTAAATGATTTGGATTTTGTGAATTAACAATAAGTTTAGCATTATTACTATTAAATGATATTAATATATAATTATGTGGAGCAAATTCTAATTGACCATATTGATTAACAATATTAATTGAAATATTTTTAGCTAATTCAACATAATCAGCCATTGAACATGCTGTATCAATTGATATAATAAGACTATTTAAATTTTTTTTTAATGTTAAAAATAAACTAAAAGCATCATCACCAATTTGTTTTCGTAATTGATTAAGAATTTTAATTGTAGCTTGATAAGCCATATTAGCTGCTTGATAATGTAAATGACCATGACTAGCATCTAATTTATCTTTATTAATTCCACCTATTGGTTCATCATTTTGTGAACCATCAAGAATACCACCATGTGAACATTTACCTTTGGGTTTTTTTTTATTAAATAAATTCAAACCAATTGGTATAAAATAACCAGTTGTAAGTAATTTTTTTTTTTGAATATTTTCATCTAAATTTGAATTTATTTGACATTCTTGACCTTTACAATTATTACATGTTTTCATATCAATTGATGCATATTCATCTGTTCGAAATATTCGTTGACCAAGAACTTCACTTGGTATTTTATAATCAAGTTCAATAAAATTTGAATGACTATAAAAATCCTTTAAATTTAATAGTTTAATATAAATATAAATCTAATAATTAACTTACTTGTATTGTATGTAACATTTCACCAAATGTTCGACGTGCTTGATCATAATTATCTACTTTTTGAATATTATCTAATATTGATTGATATCTTTTCATAACTAATTTTGATCCACCAATAAATCGTTCACTATCAAAATGACTATCAGCTTTATGTATTTCTTTTAAATCAGTTTTTGTATTTGATGATGCAATTGTTCGAATTGTTGTAGCAAATTGCCATGGATTAATACCCATATTTTGAGAATTTTTTAAAATATTTACAATATCATTTATAATATCACCTTGACATTGTCCATTTGTTTCATTAAATTTCAATTCTAAATATGTTGTATCAATCTTATACGTTGATTTTATATGATCAATAGTAACACGACAAAGTGCACAAACAGTTATACTATAATGTGTAGTATCTCGATCTGCTTGACGAACAGATCTTAATTCAAGAAAACCAGCACCAAATCCATCACTAATATTCAATGAAAATAATAGCATTAAAAAACTGTGTAGTAACATATTTCAATAATACCAAAGAATGAATTTTATAATGCCATGTGTAGGATAAATCTATGCTAACTTATACGTTATCTTAAATAAATATACTTAGTATACATTACATCTTTTATAGGAAGCGAAAAATTTACTTGTATCGAATTACTGAAAAAGATATAGGTAAGTTTTATTATATTTTGAAAAACATGTTTATCACATGATGACGTAGAATCTGTGTTTATATCGATAATAGCAACATCATAAAATATCTCTTTGAGAAATCAAAATAACTCTCCGAATGTAACCGATTGTTTTCACCCTATCAATATTAAATATATCACTTCCTGATGGTGGGATAGAACCTATCGGGATGATAAAAAACTTTTGCAATTCAGACTACCTTCATCTTGCAGATCTTAGTGAGTAGTTGTGAAAATCAGTTTATTGATGAATAAAAAAACGACACACACTGAAAAAGGAAACAGCACTATATATACTCCCTTATAATATGTACATGAATCACAAATCCCAGTGACACAGAAATTTTGATTATGAGTATATCACATAGAAGTGACACATCATGGCTGAAGATCATGACATCTCCCCCTATTGACAAAGAGCTCGTAGAAAGAAAGAAAAGAGGAGGATTAAAGGAAACGAACAAAAATTAAAAAAACAAAATGGGAGGGTTCGAATTACTAGGGAACAGCGGATAATGGTAGAAAGTAAGAAGAGCAGGTGAGAAAAACAACAAGAGATGTGAAGCACTTAAAAATCGTTGAATATCATCATGTAGAATAAGATAATATAATTAGTGGGGTAGCGACCGAGGGGGAGGGCACGGGGTTGCAATGCCTCCTCCCTGTAAATTTTTGCAAATGGAGAGCTGTAGGGTTTGTTTTGAAAGGAGTTTTATGGTACGAGACAAGGTTAAAAATCATTGATTCCATGACAACAAACATTTTTCAACGAAAACTGAATGTCCGAATGAAGGAACCTCAATTTTTATTATGGGTGCTCTATAAGTAATTCCATTAGCTTTAACGAATGGATGACTTTTGTATTTTTGAATACTTATAATTAGATAGCTTTTATGGGTCAATTGCCAAGCATTTTTCCTTTCTAAAAAGCTTCAGTTTTAGAAAACTGTCGTTGATGAAATTTTCGAAAAAAGTAACAACTTTTAGTGCCATTCTTACGCATCCTGTACGGAAATTTCTATTAGAACACTAGAATCTTGTGCGAAAATCTGATCAAAGTCGATGTGGAAAAAAGAAAAGATGAATAGTTTGTTCCATTTATTCATATAATTCGTCCTTATTGAGTTATCTGTCTGTATGGAAAAACTGTTTACTAGAGGCTTGCAGGTTGAACAATTTTCACAACCTCTAACCTACCCTGTCTTGCATTTTTTGATGTTATAGAAAAATTTGAACTTTTATATAGATTTTCTATGCAATTTCATTCAATTTATTTTAAATTATCAAGTAAACTAAATCAATACTACATATCTCGAAAATTTCGAATCATTAATATATCGTCTACAATATCTAGATTTAATGATTATACTAGATGAATATAAAAAGATTAATTATGATGTTGATGGTGACAATTCAAAAATAAATTCATGATTTTAATTATGGTTCATAAACGAGTAAATGATGATAATAGAAAAGAATAAATTAACGACAGTTCAATTTCTATTGAATATCTATGCAACCAATCTAAGTTTATTTTCAGTTTACTTCCATTACTTTTTTCTATATGATTTTACCAAAGATGTCAAAAATGCTTAACCCTTTGAGGACTGAGTTTTTTTATAAAATAAAGGACGCTGCAGCATCAGAATCAGTTATGATCAGAGAAGTGTTAACTATCGTTATTAAATGATACTGGTTCTTACTGCAACGACACGAATAGAGAACTTAAAGATAGAAAAAGAAATAAAACGCTCGAAAAATCTACTCAAAAAATCTAAAAACATTCGTTTGTACTGGAATTTCCATAGCAGTATATATACGGCCATGGTCCCCAAAGGGTTAATGTACAAAATTTGTCACAGGTTGACAGGTTATCTACAACGTGCAGGGCTCTAATGCACCACTTTGAAGATCAGTTTATTGATGAACCAAAAAAACGACACACAATGGAAAAAGAAACGGCACTATATATATACTTCCTTGTCATATGCACATGAATCAGAAATTCTGAACATGATTATATTATATGGAAATGACGCGCATCATGGCTGAAGGCCATGATAGTAGTGAAATACTTCAATTTGGTGCATCCCCTCAACGTTTTATGATGGAGTTTTGACTATTGCAAGTTTTCCGCGAAAAACATAATTTTTTCACTCAAACTGTGTTCGATAAAAATGATATTTTTTGCTGTGATCCCTAGTCATGATGGTTGCAACTTGCTGAAAATTTAGGACTGATAGGTCAATGTCCTCAGTAATTTTCGAAAATTTTCCAAAATCATTAAAATTTGATGTTATTATATGTGACTTTTCACCAAGGTGACACTAATTAGAAAGCAAATATTTTGAGTATAAAAAGACATAGTTATTACGTAATTGCATTATAAAATTCGGGCTCATTTGGGTGTTTATAAACGAAATTCTACAAAGTATTAATATGTCTGAAACTGTCCTGGATAATTTTTGAGATAACTATTATACCATCCTTAACCAATCATTGGCTCATAGATGGGTGTGTGGAGTCTGATAACATTTAGATATCAATATCATCGAGGATCACTCGATCATAAACGCGACGTGCAATGACCTTGTACTCATGATTTGAAGAAAATATTGAGAAGTTGAACTTTTAGAAGAGCATCGAAAATGATCAAATTAAAGTATTCGCGAAAAATTTAGATTTTTTATTTGATGTTCTCATTTTGTCTCTTTGGATTTTTTTCTTCGGTATATTAAAAAAAAGACGCATTATGAGAATAAATATATTAATTTCAAAATTTTTATCGGAGAGTGGGTGATAAATCGCTTCTTTTTAGATAGACTGACTGATAAAAAAAATATCAGTGCATGTGAACAGATGCAGATGTTTTTCACAGTGCAACGGTTATAAAAGTCGATACAAATACTCGATCATTTATACATTTTCGAGTGTTATATTTAATATGCGTTGCTATCTTTTTGCTGCTTTTCTCCTGATATTTACTATCAGTTATGTTTATTCTAATCAAATTGGTCCGGGCCATATATGTTTAGCATGTTGCGGAAAACCTCCATGTTGCAATTGTTGTGGTTTACCTGGATGTGGTGATAAAATCAATCTAACAAATATTGATGTGGATATTAAACCAATCGTAGACAAACCCACCCGTCCTCAAATGTGTCTCACGTGTTGTGGAAAACCGCCTTGTTGTAACAGATGTGGTCTTGATACTAGTCTTTCCTAAATAAAATATTACTAAAATGATTGGTTTTTTTTTTGTTGATTCTTTGATCATATCTATAAGAGCTATCGATACATTCCGAAGCCTATATATGAGAGTAGAGGCGGAGCCAGGAATTTCTATCTAGAGGGCTCAGCCCCTTAACTCTCAAAATGTTAACAGTAACAGGTATAGTAAACATGTTTTTTGTTCGTTAAGAATGCTGCTTAGTTCGTATGATTATATATAGTGTTGACAATCATATGTAAATAAGTTGGATACTTTTATTGATAAAACCTAAAATGCAACTTACCACAATAAAATTCTACAGTTCTTACGGTTACTTGAAAATTTATCTATCATTCGTTCATAATCGATATTGAAGATTCAAAAAATTTTTATTTTCTGGTTAAACTATAGAAACATTTTTCATTAATGCTAAAGTTCTAGATGAAACTCTATTGTTGAGCTCTACTAACATACAATCGATTAAGAGAAAATAGATTCGATTCATAAAATTTGTTGATGACGATACAATTTCGCGTTGTCCAACTGTTAAATCAATGATAAATGCTTCAAATCAAGCTGGAACTTTTGTTACACGATGTGATTGATACTGTTGTATGAAGTCAATTTCATTGGTATCACAAAATTCTTTCGTTTTATTATAAACTTGCTAAAATGATTATACATTTCGAAAATCTTTTATTTGTTAAATAATTGATGTAATCAAATTTTTACCATGTACATAATCTTAAGAAGGACCTTGAGGGAAAAAAAGAATATTTTTTTGTCATTTCAGAAGGACAATAACGATGTCACTCTTCTGTCATAAATTTTCTAAAAACTTTTTAAAAAACTCTGAAGGGGCTCAACTCTCTCCAGCCCCCTATTGGCGCCGCCTCTGTATATATATAGCCAATCCATTTGACATGATAAGTCTAGGTAACAGTAATATTACTGTACTAATAATTTTATTACAAATTGTGTAATAAATGCCAAAAGATTTCTTGAAAAGTCATTAAATTGTGTTCTGCTTCAAGATGGATCGCTTATAACTAACGATTATCGAAGAGCTAAATATTTTGTATAATTTCTTTACATTAGTTAGAGCAAAGTCAGAAAACTTCGTGATTTCCCTCACATTTTGCGATATTTTTAACGCTGAAATTAATCGTAACTCTTGCGAAGAACTCAAAGTTTGGAAGAATCTCGCTATAGTTAGAGAGTTCAAGTCAGTAATTTATACTGCATTTTCTAATCTCAAAGAATACGAGAGTGACACAAAATTTACTCAATATCTCGAAGGAAAAATGCGTATCATTGGACGCCGATTCTATGATAATGTAATATTAAAGCTTGCTGCTTCATTTTATCTTCAGTATAATATGCAGCATATGTGAGATATTGTATCTGATAAACTATGTACTTTACTGCGAGATTATAGTTCTCGGCATTATTGATGGTGAAGCATGATCCACAAAAAAAATTAATCAAAATGAAATTGTAGGTTAGATCATTCGTTCATCTAACAGTTTAGCAGGTGCAGTAATGAAACAATCAATTTCAAATATTTCAACAAACGCCAGCATAATTATGTGAACTAGTTATTCTCATATAATTATACAACCGATATTTATATATATTTGAGAAAATATATACAGACATTATTGCAAATAAGCCTGATATATGTAAACGATTAAAGATTTTCTTGTATATGATGTAGCTAGATTAGCAAGAATTAATACATACAATATGTGTATTAAAATGTTTTATTAGTCAACCATAATAATTTAAGATAGTATTTGTTTGATAATCAAAATATTGGTTATAATTCAGTAAAGTTAACTTTATAATTCGTTGTCCATTAGACTTCTCTGTTCTTTGATATTCATAGAGATTATAGCAAGAAAATAATATTTCTTCTTCACCAGGATACTTTGTATGTTTTGGTTGAATCTCCATACAAAATGTTGACCATTCTGGTGTAATATCAATGTGAAATAATGTATTCTTGTCTTTGAATGGCATTGATTTCGATGTTGATGTGAAACTTGGAATGAGAAAGATATTTTTTGTTTCATAAGCTCGAATTTCACTCGGTGACATGTCTGCACCTATTCAAAAGAAAAACTATGTTATACTGAAATATTTTGACAACTATAAAAATTCTAACCTCGAAATACAATACCAGAGAAATTCATTGGTGACATACCAATAGAATATTTTAACTGTTTGATGTATGGCCCATAAGATTTTAGTTTAGGTGAATCTGATGCCAATGCCATATTGACTTCAGTACAATACCAATTTGGACCTGATGTGTATTTCCAAATACAATCTGTCATGCTAGAAGGTTTTTCCACATCGGATAACCATCCAATACAATATTTGAGATAATTTGGACCTTTTTTATGCACCGGATAAAAATTGACTACCTGATCTGATATGGACATGTTCTTCATTGACATAGGTAACTGTTCAGGATCTTCAAATTGTGTTGATACTGGCAGAAGTTCAATAAAATTTGGATTAGGATAATAGTTTGAATGCGACGTGATAGAATAAGAACGCGGTTTTTTCAAGGTCAAGCTCGTATTTGGATGTCCATAGTTGTTTGTCGCTAATGAATATTCGTCTTCAGAATCGTGATCTAACCATTTAGAAGTGTTATATGATGTTGCATTAGATTTCGCTTGATCAAAATAAACAGACTTTGAACTCTTTTTGTGTGAATTACTAGAATAACTAGATGAGATATGATAGCTCGATGAATACCAATCAGTAGACTGCGAAGTCGGTTGATATGAGCTATCAACCTTGCTTGATGAGGTACCGTAATCCGACGAAGACGGTACAGCAGTTTGGTAGCTTGGATTATTTGTCCCACATACTCCAGAAGTTGCATATTCAGCTATAGAAATCCCAGATGAACCACCAAAAAAACCATGTCCGCTTAATTTTCCAAACATTGTTATATTATTCCTACAATTTATTTTGAATTTTATTCGTTTAATAAAAAAACTAGTAAGTTAATATAAGCTCATGATTCGAAAAAAACAATTGTTCTAGTCAACTTATTGAAATTATTCTTTTTCTTATACCGAAAAGCTAACATTGAACAATAAACCTGAGAGGTAGATAATGTTTCTATGTATCCTAAGCTATAGACTTTAATGAACTCGATCTTCATTGATCCAAATGCTGATCACAATCATATTTAATTCAATATCTCGGACTCATTGGCGATCTTAAGAATAGTCTGAATATGCTTGTTGCAAATAAACATTTTGTAGTTAATAAAATAAGAAAAGGATGTTATCGTGTTCTCACAATTTATTTTTTTATAGTGTAAAAAATCATTCATGCTCGGTTTTATCTAATTTTTAGAACAAAAAGTGCAACTATAAAAGAACCCGCCGTTTGTAAGCTGTAGGAGTTTTCATACCGTATCTAATAATGTATTTGGTTCTCTAACAAAAATGTATTAAGTGATGAAAAAATGAAATAAAACACCACTATTCATATAAAAGATAGTATTCACCGTTTTTATCTTTTTGTTTGTCATCATTAGATTCTCTATTATCAACAATATAGTTTCTTTTCTACATACCTATATTAGTGAAGTTTCAAAATAAAATAATCAACTCAAAGATAAAGCTTATATACTTTTGCTTGTTCGTCGTTCTTTTGTCAACTGTAAAAGAAGAATATTTTATGACCTTACATTATGTTTGCTACCACCGTGTAGAAAAAGATAAAAAATCGAGTAACTGAGACACCATTACTATTAATAGACAACAAATTTTAAAGATTTCTCCTGCGAATTGAGGGGTGAGCATATGAATTGTAGGTATTGATAATGATAAAATTTCTTCGAATTCTCATACCTATAATCAATGGCTTTGACTCTCGCTATCGGCTTGTCCAAATGTAACACTTTGATGTGTTTGACTCACTTTTTTTTCATTATCTCTGAAACTACGCGAGCTTGAAAGTTCATTTAAACGCTATTTGACGCAGCTTGTCACACTGTATCTATGTCATAAAAACGCCTTTTTTCGTTAAAAACCTTGAGCTGCGAGAAAGAGTTTTTAGTCACGTAACGCTGTGACATAAAAAGACCCTTTTTATTTAGAACCACTAATAAAACTGTAATTTTCTGTGGATATATTTCTCCAAATGAAACACCTCTAGAGCCAGTTTTGTAGAGCTTTGAGCGGGCTTTTAGACATTAAAGAAATTTTCTCTATACTACTTTTGCTTAGACAAAAAATGCAAAAAACACACGTGGCGCTGTGACACTATTTTTTGTCAACCACTTTTGAGGCACTTAAGGACACGAGAAATGGTCAAAGCTGAAAGATACCGTGGTGCTGAAAATTGATCATACACTTGAAAAATAATCTGTTTCTTTAATATTTGAAGATGATTTCATGATATAGCGTTGCGAATCTTTCCAAAATGTAGTCCGATTGTCATACTTTATTTGCTAAAAGTTTTATCTCTTTGGCCTGCATATGCGAAAATTACAATGCATGAATTTTGGTAAATAGTAGGAATTGTTGGCATGGATTGGCGATTCTTATCAATTTTTTATAAGAATGACGACTTGAAAATGAAAGTGATCGTAATTGAATGAATTGGTTGTGTCATGTATGCATTCGTTCTGGAGTTTCATTGTAGTCAAAAAGACGCATGAAGTATCACATCTCAAATTGTTACCAGTTTGAAAGATTACGTTTCAGAATTTTCAAAAATTCAATTTATTAAATTTTTCAAAATCTGAAATTTTGATGAATACTAACTAAAGTTAAGATGTTGGAAAATTTGCGAGCTTATAGGAAAAACTACGTCGTTTTTCTCAGTCTGATTGACAACATAAGACATCAGATATATAGTCTCATATACCGGCAAACTAAGCAGCTGAACAGATGTCAGATATTGACTTTTTTGAACGAAAGTTTTAAATTCTAATGCCTAATGCATGAATTAAGTGTAGTTATCTACTCTTTGTCCGAAACTTTTGCAGATAATCAGACATCAGACATTGACTTTTATATAATCATTTAGAGAAAGAGGGGTCGATTTGGCAATGAAAAAGTGTCAAAAAAAAAACATGTGATAGTTTTCTTTTCGCACCATTCCACCAGCAATCGCTCGTCTCTTCGTTTCCTTCGTCTAAAAATCAAATATCTGTTAATCCAGCTCTCTGCTAAAATTTCCAACATAGGCGTATGTCACCAAATCGAATCTATTCATTGCACTTTAAAGTTGGAAACTTTCATACAAAAGTAAATATCTGATATCATATCAGATATTTACTTTTATATGAAAGTTTTAAATTTTAGAGCACAATAAATAAATTTAATATATTCTTACATGCCTATGTTGGAAACTTTCGCAGATAGGCAGACACCAGTGATATCTGCTTATCTACAAAAGTTTCCAACATAGGCGTACAGGACTATATCAAATTTATTCGTTGTGCTTAAAAGTTTCAAACTCAGTGGTAGATAGTTATACTTAACTCACAGATTACACATTAGAATTTGAAAGTTGCATAGAGAAGGAAGTGGGTAACGCTTGTTGTGGTATTATACTTTTTGGTTTTTCGAAAACTGTGTTGTTGAGTTTCATAGTAGTAGAAAATACGAGGAAAGTGTCTTTAGATAGAAACTGGTAGCAGTTTGAGATTTGTGACGTCCTCAAAAGACTAAAATGAATATCTCACGAGTAGCAATGAATGAAAAATATTGTTGACAAACTTTATCAAATTTTCGTTTAAATATAGAATAAAACTGAAAACGATAGATTCGATACTGCTTATGCAAAAAAAGATTGAAATTCCAAAGTGTATGAAAAAGATCAATACCATCTGGATAATCGAATAGATCATTTAAAATCTTGTTCGGTAATAATTTTAGAACCATTGAGAATCTCTCTTTATTTACAGTTAATTGTGACGTCTGATAGTTTTTTCTTCTTTCGTATGACACGATGTAAAAGGAGTGCTGAAATATAAATTGGTTTTAATTTGATTTTCATGGAAGCAAAAGACAAAATGCAACTTCATTTAATCAACTTCAATTATCTTTTTGTTTAAGATATTCGTTTTTTATCTTTGGAGATTCTTGATCGAGTTTTGTTCATTTCTCATTAAATTCATTAATTTATTTTGCAAGTTCAATCAATTGAACTTTGCTTATTGAAATAATATTCTCTGCCTTTTCATTTTGAGGATTTGAGTAGATATTAGAATTATGCCATATGGCGACAACTTTTTAAGACTACCAAGAAGTAACTGGAGCATACACATTATAAAATGTTTCAGTGCCATAGATTGTAGCGCTTGTTGGCAAAAGATAGATTGAGCAACAGAGGATAATGCAGAATCGGAGAGTTCATTTGTTTTATTACAATTATCAAAGGTCTAAAATTTTGCACTATTATTAAGTGAAACTATGATTAGGTTTCATTTGGAAGCGCTGAAATGATTGGTTGTTTTATTTCTAATGGATCTTTAGATTTTCTGACTCATCTCTATTCATTGAAAAATTTCGAAATTACAATCATTTATATACATTCGTCTTGTATAGTGTGCATTTTCTTTTGCAAAGCACATTTGTTTGATAGACGATTTTGATCGATTTTTTCATCGTTGACATGTCTTTTGATTATTGAGTGATTATGTTCGTAGTTCTTTGTAGATCAATTGTATTTCAAATACATTACCATTTTATCTTCATTTATGAATGACAATCAACCGAAGTCCGAAGTAAACGACTCCGAAACGACATCTCCTTCCGAGTTTGTATTGTTTCTTGCATATTTTTATCTAACTTGCTAGAAGAGAAAGGCACATTGCGTGAAAATTTAACTTTCCGTTCTTAATAAGATGTCTATAATACTTGCCTAATTAAAGGTATAAGTATAAAATAGGTTTTCCATGAATACTTTCAAAGTCATATCTAATAACTAACAAGTCTTTATAGTTCCCTAATGAGAAAGTTGATTTTTAAAAGACTTACATATTAAATCGTTGGTATTTGATTTTAGGAATAGTGCTCATCAGAATATGAGTACAGACATTCTTTCACGGGAACATAATAAGATCAAACCATGTTTGCCACGAGATGCAACTACCTTAAGTCGCTTGACAGAAGTGGTCGAACAGTTCGAGGAGTTGAACTTAGGAGAATCACTTTTACGTGGTATCCATGACTATGGTTTTGAACGTCCTTCGGCTGTGCAACAACGTGCTCTCAAGCCATGTATTTCGGGTTTGTTTTCTGTTATTTCTTTAAAAATGGAATTTATTGGATAAATATTCATTTTTCGTAAAGGTTACGATGTGATTGTGGAAGCATGTTCAGGTATAGGCAAAACGATGACACATATCATTGGAGTTTTACAACAACTCGACATGAACTGCAAAGATTGTCAAGCATTAATTTTGGTGCCAGCACGTGTACTCGCTCAAGAGGTAGAATTTTCTCTATTATGTCATCAATTTTTTGATTCTGTTTGTAATTTAGATCCATAGAATAGTTTTATCAGTAGGTAAATATATGAATGTGACATGTGACGCTTGTATTGGTGGTGTTACTGTTCGTGAGAGTATGAAGCGTCTTGAAGAAGGTGTTCAAGTTGTTATTGGCACACCTGGTCGAATCTGTGATATATTACAGAGAAAAGCACTTCGTATATGATTTATGCCTTATATGTGTCAGTTTTTTATTTTCTTTCGCATTGTAGGTAAGGAAAATATTAAAATGTTGGTATTAGATGAAGCTGATGAGCTCTCATCTCGTGGTTTCAATGAGCAAATTCATGATGTATTTATGATGATGCCAAATAATGCTCAGATCATTGTTCTATCAGCTACGATGCCTCCTGAATTACTCGAAATCACAGCTAAATTTATGAATGATCCTGTAGAAATCCATATCAAGAGAGAAGAACGAACACTCGAAGGTATTCGTCAATTTTATGTCAATGTTGAACGTGAGGTAAATAAACATATTTATCATTTTACGATGATGAAATCATACAGAATTATTTTTATTCAGGAGCGGAAATTAGATACATTATATGATTTATTTGATACATTAACGATCACACAAACTATCATCTTCTGTAATACATGCGAAAAGATCGATTGGTTAACTGAAAAACTACGTGCACGTAATTTAACTGTATCTACTCTGGTTAGTTTCACAATGATAATTTTAAAATACATAATTGTTAAGTCATACATTGAAATACGAATTGATTTTATTTTTATTATAGCATCTTAATATGGATCTAGAACAACGTAATGATGCTATGAAAGAATTTCGAATGGGTTCTAGTAAAATCTTAGTAACAACAGATATGTTTGAAGGTAATACTAATATTCGTCAAGTTGGTCTTTTTATTAATTATGAACTACCATCTAATTATGAAAACTATCTTTATCGGTAAGAATTAATAATATTTAAAGAAAATAAAATTTTCTTCTTTTGGTTAAGTATTGGACGTAGTGGTGCATTTGGTCGAAAAGGTGTGGCTATCAATTTCATTACCAATGATGAACAAGAAACACTACGCCATATTAAACATTATTATAATACACAAATCGACGAGCTGCCCATAAATATTTCCGATTTGATTTAAAAGAGAGACTTCTATTACTTATTCTTTACATTGATACAAACACGACTGTGCGATTATCATTTTTTTTTGTTCTAATCTTCTATATCTATTGTAACGATATGAAAAATCAACTCCTAATTAAAATTACTTTCTGATTTAGATCTGAAATAAAGATGAGTGTCACAAGAATATGTCATTATAGTCAAGACATTCTCTCTACTGAAAGGAAGGTATACGCCGAGTGAGTTAGTTGCGCTCATTATTGGCATTCACTTTTCTATTATTATGCATATATTATATAAGGGTTGACCGAAGGGTAATCGTGATCAAGGAACCCGAATCTGGTGTTAGTTTTTTAAAATTTTTTTAGACAAAGAACCACTTTTTTACAAAAAAAAATTTATCATAAGAGTTGATCGAAGAGTAATCGAGGATGAGGAATTCGAATCTGAAGTCAGTTTCATAAAAAATTTTTGAAGTTTGGTCAAAGGCAGTCGAGGTCGAGGAACTTGAATTCGACTTCGGTTTTTTAAATTTTATAAATGAATGGCTTGACGATAGTTTAGAAACACGATTTTTACGAGAAAGAGCTGAGGGGGTCTTTAGACGAGCATTACTTGTTCTTTTTTTACTGGGTTTATGGCAGGATTTATGATGACTTCATAAATGGGAGAAACACCCTCAATCGATTTCTCACTAGGTTGTTTGGGCAAATTACTGAGAACTAATGGATTTTTGAAGTTGCCAAAAATAATGTATTTTGAATATTCTCCCTATATTTTGAGACAATTGGAAAATGCCATATAGGCAGTTTTGTAGAGAAACTCAAGCTCTATCGATTGATATATGACTTAATTTGATTAGAGGAAAATTTATATGGAAAAAAATTCAGAAAACAAAAAAGTTCAATTTTGCTCATTTTTGGGGTGATATGATTCCACATACTTTAACTTTCTTAAAGTAAATCTTTAGACCATAATATTTTGGATTCATATATGGGTCAATAATGCCTAAGTTCCTATGGGGTCAGATACGAAATCCGTTGACCCACATGTTCTGACCTATATAGAAAAACCGTGGTTTTCTCGTGGAACGTCTTTTAAGAACGAAGAACTATGGACAGGAACGCTTTTTGAGTTTTCTTAGTCTCATCGACACCTATGTATAACCTAAAGATGAAGTCAAAAGTCTGAAAGTGGTTGGGATTGTTTCCTCGTAAGCCAAAACAGTCAATATGATTGTTATTGGTGGCATGAGCGTATTAACAAATAAACAAGAGCGTGATTTCAACCAAAGCCTCACATTTTTCTAAGCGTTAGAAAAAATTCAAGCATAAGAACTGTTAGTTTCCTACAGGATTCATATAACATTAGCATTAATTTATGGGTCGTATTGTATTTTGAAAAATATGAAAGTAATTTTCAATTTTTATTTTTTTTACAAATATGGTGCTCAGATATAATTAATAAGTTAGAGAATTTCCAATGTTGAAAGATAGTTTCGCATTTTACAATAATGTGCTCGAATATCTTGAAAGTAATACAACAACTAAAACAATATATAAAGCATTATAGTAAAGTACATAAATTCAATCATTTCTTTGTTTAAATATTCTCTTGATAAAAAGCTTATAAATCATTGTTTCATAAAATTCTTTAGTATATAAAGTTGATGGTAGTATATGAAGAATTAAACTAAGCATTTGTGGGAGAAATGAAAAAAAATATGTAATTAATAAAACATATCTTTTCCATGATGTTGAAAATTCAGTACATGCCAAACTAAATGAAAGAATTATTTGAGGAAGTGTACCGAAAATATTAACGAGAGGATTTAAATATAATTCTTTTTGTTTTTTGAATTGTTTTAATAGAATATTATTGACAACGCTAGAGTTTTCATGTTTTGTTGTTCTTTGTCGTCTTCTTGCTATCATTACAATAAGACAACTAATTGATATAATTTGAATTATAAATGGTCCAAGACTATGAAAAAGAACAATAATACGATCATAAAGTAAAACATGTCTTTGTACAAAATTCATCACACATAAGGTTGCATTATTTGAATCTTTTACAAGTGTATAATAAAATATTTCATGAATATGCATACAAAAAATAATCAAAATTGTGATTAAACTCAATCGAATAGCTATTTTAGGTTTTTTCATTAAAGTAACTGATGGATAAATAACAAGATATACACGTTCAATACTTATTAAACTGAGTAACCAATATGTTGATCGAGTAGATACAGAGAGAAGATATGAAATAGTTTTACATGTAATAAGATTTATTGATTCGATATTATCAAGTGAATTACTTGAACTTATAAGAATATGTGTAATTTTGAGAAGAAGTAATAAAATTGAACATTGGCTTAATATTGACACAATAAGAAGATAATTTCCAGTACCAACTTTTCGTGTTGTGGGACG